>DWQX01002754.1:0-20428 GCA_018245475.1 Pharmacophagus antenor
TTAGATAAATAAATTATAATTGAATTAACGTTTACATAAAACTAATTCCACAACTTTCCATTAAAAGTAAGACATGTGAACTTATTGTATTATTTTATCAAAGCTTTAAAGGAACAGTAAAAATTAAAAAAAAAAACCAATGCATGCTGTAGAATGTGTTGAAGTTACTACGTTTAGTTTATAATACGTTTGCGGTGTTACACATTTATATTTGGGTTTTAGCGGAGCGTCGTAATCTTTCATGCTTATATTCTAAAAAAGGCAATTTTAAAGTTCCGCATATTTTCATACTTGTTGTGACGTAATAACAGTTTTTTTTTAATGTAATCTAATCCTAGTAAAACATTATTACACAATTTTTGGCAATGCAGATGCGAGTCCCAGAATGTTGCGGCTGTTGTATGATGTTTGGGCGACGGTGTCACTTTCTATCAGGTGAACCGTTCGCTCGTTGGCCTACTCTTCCTATAAAAAAATAATAAAAACCTAAAGACCGCTAGTGTTCACACATACATATAATTTGACATTTGAAAATATTACAATATTAAGAATAATTGTAAAATTGCATTTATATGTGAATAAAGCATCAAATAAGTTAATATTAACGCAAATCGATACAACATGCACGAGATACTTGTGTTCTATTTAGATAACACTTGAATTAACGTCGAAATAGACGTATATCTATTACAATTTGCTTTCAACGCATTTCAATCGTGTTTGTGTAGGTGAAACAACTATTAAATTACACATCGGTCAGTTGCAAACAAGTGCTTACGCTGCGTTCACCGTTACTGATAGTTTGTATTGTTACTTAGCCCCTGTTTAACCTTGTTGTTTACTTATTGTTAGTAACGTGCCATTTATTAGAGAATTAAGTTCAATACTTTATCATCAACAATAAACATTTATAATTGAAACTTAATGTTAGAAAACTGTAGTCATGTCTCTGTTGAAAAACGGCACTATACAAACAATCTTTTGATTCAAAGGGTGCGGTAACTAATGACACTGTTACGTTTCATCTAGTGCAAATAGCATATCTAGATCTTTAATTGTAATCTGATGAAAATTGATGATTCTGCTCTTTACGTATAATATCTGTAGTTTCATATCCCTGACGTTATATGCTAAAAATAAAATGTATGGAAAAATCTTTTATTATTATTGCAAACTGGTGCAATTGCAGAAAAGCTTCTTCCGTGAATATATATGAAAGGGCGGATCGTAACCTCACTCTTAGAAGTCAGCTGTAATTGGACGTCATTTCCAATTGCAGTGCAGCCGTCTAGTTTTCTTTGTGAAGGCTGGATGGTAGCTTCAGCATGAGAGGATTTAATAAACTTACCTTAAAGAGAGCTCCAGTTATTAAGTGACAAAAGAGCGAGGTAAACTTTGTCGTAAATATTTGTCTACGAAGTTATCACAAATTAAAATTTGGTCACTTTGTTTGATTCATTGATGAACTTTGAATGTAATATAATTTTTTTGAGAACGCTAATCTTCAATACTGTTTAAATAATCACTGTTAATTTTAAATTAATAAAATATCTCATATTATTTTTTTTAAGATTTTTCTATTCCGTTCGTTATAATCTATGTATTCACATAGAATTGCAGCAAAACCACTATTATACTGGTCATCTGATCGTCATGACTATTGTATTATATCTTTCCATTCGAGCTTGAAAGATATTTTTATGCTACACAATTTCTCATTTGCCAATTTCAATTGCTACAAAATATATGTACTCACCAACCGTTTCTTAGTATACAGAGAATTAAAGGATCACATATGATAGGATATAATGTGATAGGAATGAACAAATTAAACTTGGAATGTACAATACAATCTTTAGTTGTCATATATATAATTATTACACACATAATTATCCAGATTAGCTTCCGACGCGGCTTCAGCTAAAAAGTATTAACAGGAAACTCCATGGGTTTTCCTCTTTTACGGTTTAACTCGCAGCAAAATATAACTTAAGTAAAAGTGCAGAAACAATCGTGAACATCGCTTTTTTATATTTAAAACGAATCCTTCACACAAACCATGTGAAAATCTATCTCTTTCACTTCGAAACTTGTTGCATATATTCACTTACATAAATTCAATCATCATTATTGTGTTTGCGCGCAGAGTTATTTACTTTCTCACAGCGATTTACCAATCTCACCGTAACATTTCAATGTTATTTAATTATAGATAACAATAGAGCTTTCATAGCCAGCTAATTGCGCAGTGGCAAGGTTTCAAGTGGTAATAATTAGTGATATGTTTGACAATGTCTGCGTAATCAATTTGGTTATATTGTCAGTTATAAATAAAGGTCATTAAAATTCGCGTTGTTGATAATTGAGATTACTAAATACATAATTATTTGTCATTTGTGTTAATGTAACAAAAATGGATAGTTCAGGCATTACAAAAATATCATTACTGTAAACATTAACAACAATAATATAAGTGACAATGAATAATATGACTCTGAAATGTATGACTGCCGGAACACATCAGCTTTTAGTAGTTATAGCGGTAAGTGGATTTTGTGAATGGGATCAAGTCCGGAAGTCTCGAAAAAATCCTACCACTACTCAGACTTCATTACTCATCGTGCTCCGGAATAGAATCCGGTATTTCCCTGTTACAAGGCAAGCGGTGACCCACTGCGCCACGTCAATTAAAACTGGTTCAAATAAATGTAAATTTTTGTACGTTCATTAAATAGTTACAATTAATAAATAACTTTAAAATCAACCAAAACTACATGTCCAAAAAAAAAACTGAAATTTCAATATTATTTTTAGGTTCAAGATTTTGTTCTTTTTTATATTTGTTATGCCGCTCAAAAGCCGAGTTAAGTAGACGTTGGCTTTGTGACATCAGAAAATATATTTCGAAATATTGCTATCACTTCATTATGGTTATTTAAGCCAAATACTTGACAAGTTTGAGTAATACCACAGTTATTTAAAAATCCACCTTTAAATAAATAAATATTGTCCTGTTAATATCAAAGTAATTATAAAATAATTACTACATCGTTTCATATTTTTTCACCTTCAAATACTTTTATAAGTCACACGTAAGTAACTTGGTAAAAATATATTTAGATATAAAATAAACGAATAATCTCGACTGCGATTCTCCCTAGAGGATTATCACTAAATAAACAATTAAAAAAATCAGCGACCTTTTGTCTGCCTACGATAGTTCTTTTGACATCGTATAATTAATTTTCCTTATATCAATATACTACTCGAATTATTCAAGCGAAAATATGAGCCTAATTAAAGTGCTTGAGTTCTAATATCTTTTTTTTTGTGCCGGCTTTATGTGAGCATGCCGAAATAAAAGATAGATACGATAATAATTTCGCGTAAGTAAGCCCATAATAATAAAATGAAAGTAATGAGATGTAACGAAATATGGTGGTACGTTTCTTTTGAGTAAACAAGAGCAGTTTTCGTTGAGAATATAGCGGATAATAAATTAGATTAGATTTCGACTGTTTACGTATTATTACGTTGATCTTATGAAATGCTTATGATGTTTACGAGCAGTAATTTTAACTTCTTAATGAATAACATTTAATAATAATTAATAATTGAATAACATCAATTTTAATTTTAAAAATAACATTTATTGATGATCTTGTGACGAACGATGTTATTTGATAGGTGATGCGAATGATTAAATACACATTTTTTCCACGGACAATTTTTCACGGTTTCGATACATCTTTTTAAGAAATATAATTAGCATTGTTGTCATATACGATGACAAACCTTACGGAACTGTTTATCGCACGCAGTTTTGTTAAAACGAAGCGTCTCGTAAACATAGATTTAAAACTCCCGATTACAATAATATAACTTATTTTTACAAGAAAATGCTAATTAAAAATACAAAAAAACTGCATCAAAAATTATTAATTTGTGTATAATCATTTTTTTTATTTAAAAATGCTTTGAATAAAAATATATACAAAATTAAGCAAAAATAATGTATCGTTACTTATGAGTACACTAACCAAATCCAGAAAATTTTACTAGCAAATTTTAAAGGCTCTTAAAACCCTTTAATATTCATGCGTTCCAGCCCCCTCGTACTGGTCGCGTAACTTAAGCCTTCGCCTTAAACTTTCAACTGTTACTATTAGAGTGAAATAAAGACTTAAACCTCTCTTAAAACTTTAGACTATTACCTTTGATGTATTACCATTTTATTATAATATTTTTTATAGGTTTGAGAAATATAGTTTTACGTTTTTGAATGTAAGTAAAGTATATTGTAAATTTGATATAATAGTTTTATTTAAGTGTATCCGTGGCGCAGTAGTTTACCGCTTGTACCGCGGAGGTCCCAGATTTGATATCGACTCACATGAACAGTAGAGACCGCTTGATGATATGAGTTTTTCTTTAAGGTAACTACTGCCCGCATGTGATATCTTCGCCATAACAACATTGTTGTGTACGGGCAGTTATACATGTGATTGCTAGAAGTTTTCTTATTGAACATGCCTCACGTCATGTAAAATGTAGTCGTCAAATATGAATTTTAAATTAATAATAGGAAACACTGAAAAATTACTGAGAAAAGTACAGAAGAAAGTTTTAAGCACTACCAATCTTAGAACGATTCAAGTATGAGGAAACATTTTGTATTTATTTAGAGTTTGCTGCGTGTTAACATCACATGTGATTTAGTAAAAAAACACAACAGCTGTGTTATTAATTTGCACGTATGTTTTTCCATTCACAAAACATTTTTGCATATCGGCCGAAAAAAAAAAACCACAGACTATTTTGCATGCAGAAAATTAAATAAAACCAAAAGTTCGTTTGCTCATACAGCCTTTATTTAATTAATTGATTAATGTGTTGTCTATGTTAATTGATTCACATGTTTTGCCCACTAACACGTCCCGGACAAAATTGCGGACGTTTTCAATTGAATTATAACTTTTCCATACGTGAAGTCACGTTCGCAATATTGAATTGCGATAATTTAATGATGCCGAAATTAAATTTATCCCGTAATCATTTCGACGAACTGTAATTTTCAATATATCATTTATGTTTTTGCGTATGTGGGAATTGTAAATAATTATATCTCCTATTTATTTAAATTACTTGATATTCGAGGCGTCGATAATTTGTATTAGGTTTATATTGATTCGTAATAATTAAATAAATATATTAATATGTTATTATTAGTAAGTTATTTTATAGTTCAAATCTCTATATACCACTCTTTAAAACTAAGGATACTATATTCTACCGGGTTCCTTTTCACTCTCTACATGACAGCTAGTTAGAGTAGATCTGCAATGCTAAAAATCATTATGTAAATTTTCTAACGCCTGATATTACAATCTATAAAATATAAATATATTTCAATAACATTACACTTTACTGGAAAATGATATTAAAAACACTTTTGTGTAATGTTAAGATAATACTGTTTATTTATTTCTTCTTAATTTGCTTTGGCAGTTATTAAATAATGTCGATTATTTTTTTACCTTAAAGGAGTTCACATTATTTTTTTAAACACTGGCGATTGACCTTACTTTCAAATACAAGTCAAGTCGATTGTATTTGGCTTGGTATGTACAGAAAAGCTAATCTCGTCCTCACGACTAATATCAAAGTACGAAATGAGGTCGCGTGGGACACGACTGGGGAGTACGAAGATTGTAAACACGTACTTGTATATATCGTAAGTCTATACGTCCTTGATCAAATAGATAATATCATTGTATCCTTTTGATTTAAAAAAACTAGGTGGTACCTATTGTCTAGCTTTGTTTCATGTTGAATTGAATCTGTGTTAACAATTAGTCTGCAATAAATATATTTACGGAATTAGTAAAGTCTGTATATAGTATTGGAAACTGGGATATAGATTATTTGAGTTAATTAAATTAGAGTTGAGTTTGCGCGTTATAGGGGGCATTCACAGCTTACTGAGCTCGGCTTGGTCTCGTGTTTGTCGTAGCGTAGTATAGCTAGGTAAAGCTATGACCAATCTTGCACGTACTTAGATGTATCAAAGGAGGTGAGCTGGGTACTCTCCGTGAGAGATTACGAAGCTCCACGTTACTGAGGGCGACATAGAAGATATCATAGTGAGTAGGAACCTCATCGTACTCTTCGATTCAGAAGGGAAGGGAACGTATCTTACCATTTTTTACCCCAGATATTTTGATTGTTTTTTATTGGTTAACCATATAAAACTAGTTGGTGCGTGGTTGGACAGAATAATTTGTTTTGTCAGAGGAAAGACGTCTATCGGGGAACAATTTCTCAGGATCACTTTTGTTTCAGAAATTTACTTTTCTTAAAATATAGGTACATCTATCAGAATAGATGATGTTACATAAGTAATATTTTTAATTTTAGTTCAATGTTTAATATGTTTCTACGTAAATCAACAGTAATAGTCAAGATTAAACCTTCGTACTTAAATGGAGCTGAGACTAAGAGGTCAGTGCAAATTGACAGCATACCTGTCTAACTGGTGAGCAGCCACGGTATTCACTTTCCTTAAGGAATGTTGTTTATATTGCAACGGAACGCCAAGTGCTTTATAGATGTTAGGAAATCTCATCAGATTTACGAGTTGCGACTACAAATTCAAAATTATATGGATGATTTATGGGCATGCTATGTGCGACGTTAAAACTTTTATATGACTGTCGAATAGTTATCAAACTGCTAACTCTAAGATTTATAATCAAATAATTTATTGCTTTAAAATAATAAAATGTTGCTAATTGAAAAGCATTCAACACACCCTTCAAATGTTTTTCCGAGTCATTTAATAGTAGACCAGCAAGTTAAACTACTTATTAGAGGGTCTGTCATCACTTATAATGAGTAATGATATCTAGAAGCATGGAAAAATATTGTTTTTTTTATTATTCATTTTATTTATTCAATAATTGTTTAAACATAATTTGGACGCAGTATTTAGTAATCGGATACTGCTGTATTAGTTGTAAAAGTATTTGTCGAAAAAAACTCTAAATTTCATGAACAATTACTAAAAATCAACGTAGAAACTTACGAAAGAACTGATTGCTCAATTTTGTTTGTACGTCATTTAGAAGAATAAGACATCAGGGCTGCTCGTACCTCCGGTAATTGGTATTGTCCGACGCTAGGAAAAGTACTAGATACAATCTGTTTGCCCATTCAATTGCTAACAATAGGCCAGCCGGTGTTATGTACACAATGAGTTAGTATCAAGGTTACATAAGTATTGGGGAAAGGCATAACAGGTGCGTCGCTTCACAACTGTGAACTTTCTAATTTTAACCTAAGTTCTAGTTATCAGTAGTTTTGTTTCGATTGTACAATTACATCAATTTATTAAATGAAATAAATTATAGAAATAATCTTCGTTCGTTGTATTCAGATTTTATTAAAATATGATTTTTTTTTTATTGCTTCTATCCAGTGTAACTGAGCTGATTTTGCTTAATTAATAAAAGCCAGACTCCGACGGTTTTATATTACATATGTTTAATTTGCAGATATTACATTTAGGACTATTAAAAGGCATCGTAAAATAATTCCTTTTTATTGTATAAATAATTAAAGATCCTTTACTATTCATTATTCCTTGTATACATATCCAATCATCGTGACATTATATTTTATTTTTAAATTCTGACTGTTTGTCCCTTTATCAGCAGAGTATGCCATGAAGCGCAGATTGTGTATTTCTGTAGCAGCTATAAAAACGAATAATAAAATTATAATAATACTTACGAGAAACGTGGTCTATTTGACGTTTATGGAACGTGAACCTGAACGGTGTGAGTCCGAACTTGGCCATTAATGCATTATAATTCAAAATGCAATATTATCTCTAGCAATGATTGATTCTTTTGCGTGTCGAATTGCACTAGGTCATGATTTTGTTATTAGTGTGGTTAGTAGTCGACCTCAACTTTATAATTAATTCATATACATTTCTTCATATCCTTTCATTTTGAAATGATCTTGACCTTTTCCTGTTCAGATAAAATAAAAAAAAAGTTTGTTAATTGCCTATAGTGACAATTATAATCAGGAGTTTAATAATACAATTAGTGATACTCTCGGTTTTTATTTGGAATAAATTTAAAGCCATATAAACGTAACTTTGTTGTGGCTAATATTGTGCCACACCCATATTGTCTGATTTCTCAAAGTAAACGTATACCGATTATTCAATTGCTCAAACTTACAACAGTTATGAAGTTATATTTTGTTAATTCAATACTTACTTTTTTTTTAATACAATACCGGTATCAGCTGCTGTTATCCTGCATGCTGGACTGTTGCCGAACTGAGCTGGGTAACCGACTTACGCGCTCTCTTTGTGCTATTTTAAGTGTAATGTATTATTAAAGTCATATATTAAGGTTTCCTATTTTTGTATAAATTTTATCTATGTTTATAGTAGCGAACAAATCCTTTTCTTTCTGTCTTACTTTTAATTCCTCTTTTTTATTACATCTGATAATATTTATTTCTTATGATAAGTATTTTTCATAAATCATGTTTCTTATGAACAGTTATAATTCATTTAACATTCAGTGTAATTACGTTTCTCGAACGTACTCACAGCTCTGTATTGACGTTCGTAAAATCCTAAAATAACGACTTGTTTGTTTTGCGAGAAGCAATCACCTCCTTCATTTGTTTGTTTTTCGACTAATGTTTGTTAACAATTACGTCCGCGCTCATATACGTGACTTAGCTTTCGAATACTGGATTATCTTTAAATATTTTAATTATGTATACTTTCAATCAAGCGAATATGTACTAATATTAATTATTATACTGTTGGCCCATTGAGTTATGTTGAAATGTTTTTAAATTTAAATTTTCTCATTGAGTGGCATATACGACAAATATGACGTAAATAATTGGTTCTGTTTATAATCGTTTGCTTTAATAACAATTTCTTTAAGAATTAGAATTAAAACATAAATTAGAAATACGGCAATGCATTTAATAGGAAATACCCACGATAGTTGAGTGAATTCCAATCCCTGAACACGTCTCTAGATTTATCGCAAATATGTAGGTGACATCAGATTTATAGCAAGCCGGCTATAAATTAAGATCGGCACTTAACACCTTCACTCGTAGGACTTTGGTTTAGTATTAATTTAACACGATATGTCAACAGGTCTTCAATGACAGTCTGTTTCTATTAATAGTTAAACTAGTCTAGTTTTATTTTTAGACGGCTCGTTTAGTACGTCGTTGTTGAATGTTATCACGAACACTCAGACAAAACATTCTTGTTTAAATTCTACTTTTAGAGTATTAAAATAGAATACAGGGAAAAGTGACACAATTGCATTTTTTTTTCAGAAATAATCCCAAATCCACTTAAGTCCACCTCCATTTAAGAGATTTGGAGTTATTTCTAAAATAATTATGATATTAAGTGACACAGGCCGCAGATGTTTCAGTGTGTTCGCCCAGAATTGTCTTTATCAGAATGTTATGGCAGTAAATTGACAATATTGGGGTAGATAATAAACGAAGAGCATTTATTGGAATTCTCGCTGCGTAAACTGTTTTAAAAAATAATAAAGATGTGTTATGTGTCTCGGAAAATATATGGAACGTCTAATAACTTTTTTCATAATATTTGAGAATTTTAATAGAAATTTGTAATAGAATTTATTACTAGCAAGCAAGATATTTATTTATAACTGTTATAAATAATATGTTACATTATGGCGCCAATAAAACTTTAAACTCTAAAAATAAATGAGCAATACTTTAAAAGTAAATTTAAAATATTAAAAACCGGAGCATAATACGGAATAACGGTAGGATATATCATACACAGGTGACAGTTTTCGACGCTAGAAAAACCGTCCCTTACCGTAGTTAGATATTGAATTGGAAGCAATAATTTTATCACCTTTAATCACACGGAACTGAACAAAAAGGGATAGAAATATATAATGCGATCGAGATATTTTCCGATGGAACGAAGGCTATTCGTTTGCTAGAAGGCAATTAACGCTATGAAAAGGCAATTTCTGCTAGCTAATGACAGATATTTTTTTGTTGCACGCTTTCGAAACATTGTATTATTTTACGGACGTCGTTCTTCTTATGAAAAATTTATGGTTCACTAAACACTTGACATTGTATATCGGTTAGGTGATACTTTTCGATATTTTCCTTTTAGGGGTCGATTAGTTTTTTACCATTTACTAATATTGAGTAAAACGAACTTTATTACAAATTAAGCACAGGATATAAAGTAAAATACACAATGGCTAGGTCTTATCGCTAAAAGTAATCTCTTTCAGAAAATCTTTCAATAGGAAACGTTTACGTAAATAATATAATGCAAATGGTATACAAGAAATAATATATAAAAAAATTAATGTTGGTGTTGAAACAATTCCTGTTATTACTTGTTTATTAGTAGAAGACACTAATAAACAAATAATATTTTTTCTATACATAACGTAATGAATGAAACGATGGATCAATGCATGTAATAGTAAACATTATAAATGTAAGCAATAATGTTTTGAATTTATATTGAATATCACTCGACTAAACCGAATTGCTATAATTACATATATTTTCAACTATATCTATCATATTAGAGTGCTTAAAGTGTTTAGATATTTCATAATGCTTAACAAATATCGCCGATAATTTATTAGGTTAGAACAATCTAAAATTGATGAATTATAAAGCGATGGATAAAACATCCTGCCGTTTACTCGTTTCTGTCACGTCGCGCTTCCCAGCTGGGTTTTGGAAAGACGGGTTGAAAATGCAGTCAAAAGTTCGGCCGCTATCGATTTTTGTTTCATATCAATTAAAAGTTACATGCAACGGAAATGTTCGCATTTACTGCAGAAATCGACGTCAGCCACACGAGAGGTGCACAAGCGATGCTCTCACATTATCTTAATTAAGTCGATGAGCTCGAAATCCCTTTGAAATTGCTGATACTCTCCCGACAAATTACTTGACATTTTGCTCATCATCATCATGAAGTATCAGTATCACTGTTTTGTTTTCTTTCACTTCACCTCACTCAACGTTCGTTTTCTCGACTGTATGAAAGATATTATTAATAAACAAATGTGTTTGTTTCTAATTTGTGTTTAAAATTTTTGTATACATTGTTCTATTAACGGTGGAATTTAGTTTTAAAATATCGCAAGGTGCATAATTAAAAGTAAGCAATGACAAGTTTACACGTTGAATATAGAGTAAAGAAACTTGTTATAAGTTTTACGAAATATGTAATAAATCGTCAATAGCATTTTTTTTTAATTTTAAACCTTAAATATACGGTAGCTGTGTCGCTGTATAGATTTAAATTGTCGTTTGTACACACACTTAACTGGTTAACAATTGCTTACACGAAACTTGTTTGAACTTGTATATAACGACACCGGTTGAGAAGCAGAAAAATATGTCAGATGATGGACACGTAGTAGCGACATGAATGTTTAGAGCGCCGTAACCTAATTAATTAGTTTATTGCCGCTTTTTTATAACACGGAGACGACTGCTGCCCATAACATTTTATTGTTTTACATTTATCGCCACAGTATCTCACTGTACTCGTAATTTTTAAAACAGATAATGGTAACACAATATAAAAACTAATTTCATACTAGTAGGTCAATGATGGGAACTAAGTTTTTTTAAATGATCTAGTATTCATTCATAAACATTTATGCATCCAATATGAGTGTTTATGAAGTCTAGAAATGTCTTATATTTATTAACTCCTTTTACATTTCAAACGATATTGCCAGTGTTGCATGTAATCTCTATTAGTGTAGGGATAAAAATGTTTCGATATGTATATATCTATCTGTTGTTTATATATCTATTGACTGCCTGCGTGGCGCAGTGGTTTATCCGCTTGCCTTGTAACGAGGAGGCCCGGGTTCGATTCTTGGGCCACAGGAGTAGTGGAGTCTACGTGATGATAGGGTTTTTCGAACTTACCTGGCTAGCTACCTCCCTCAATGTCAATGTGCCGCCATAACAGCATTGCTTTGTTTCGGCAGTCATATATGTATAAGCGAGATGTGTTTTGGGCGGACACGTTTTACCATCTATGGCCTCATTATCACGTAACATCGGGTGAAGTCGAGACTAAGTGTTATCATGTGAAAAAATTTCAACACGATGAATGCTTTGGCGCTTCCCGAACATACGATCTAAAGAATTTCATTTTAAATTTCTGTTTTCAATCTGACGAATTTACTTATTCTGTGGCACATTATTTCGTCCTATCAACTGTTCCTTTGTTTACTAAATGATTAGTTGAATTTAAACAAAATATATAATGTCCGTAACATCTAATTTTTTAGAGATTTTTTTTATTATTTCTAATAGATCCTAATAGAGTACAACACGTTGGCGTAAGAAAAACTCGCTATAATTACCTAAGAGATAGTTTATTTGGTCGGTGGTTTTCACCTCACAGTATTTCATTTATATTAATGTAATACGTTTCGAGAGAAGGTCACGTGGGGTGATCAAAGAAATGGGTATTGCCGACTTACGTATTACAAAGTTAATGTTCTGTATTAGATAAAAGAATGGTTCGTATCATAGAAAAATATAATGAATGTATTATTAAGAACCTGGACAAATTAATTAACAAGAGTTCGTAACGTATTTTCCAGTATTTAGGTGTATATTTGAGATATAATAATAAAATTTGACAGTATACTTATATAGCAGTGAAAATATTAAGAAAGAAAAATTAAATTTGATTTATGAATTTTTAATAGCTATCGTTGTTTATTCTATAATAATTTTCACGTATCTACTAAATCCATCTAATATTGTTAGTAATAAAGGTAAATGAAAGGTAATAGAGAGTTTTATTAACTTTCGGTAAATATTCGCGATATTCAAAAGTTCTATTTCATTTTTTTTTTAGTATTTTTATATATAACCTTGTTTCATTAATATGTGCGAGTTAAGAATCATAGTTTACCAATTCTTCATCCATTTATCTATTCTCTTTAGAACACACGTACATTCACATTTACATTTTTAAATTTTTTAACAATTCTTATTTGTTAGTTTACGTTCCCTTTATTATTTTTACGACTTATTCTTAGATATAGTACTTACATTTCATTTAAACATGTGCTTGCAGCTTTTATGTTTTTCATAGACCATAGTGTTGGGTGTAAATTAAATACTGAATATATTATAATATTTATTGTGATTATTTTGCTTAATTTATTTTTTACTACCTTTGTCGCTAGGTATTTACAAAATTTTAAGAATTTATTTTGAATTTCTTGATTTACTATTAATTCATTTAATCTGATTTTTTTTTCATGTTATCCTTATGTTCTATTTCTATATCTTTCCTTTCTCTTATGTATATTGGAAATTGGGATCTTGTTAAATATTGCATATATTGTCCTGCTGGTGTACAAGTGCCACCGCGATGCATTGATTTATCTATTGCCTTGTAAAATGGAGCTCTTCGGGTCCATTCTGGAGAAAAATTGAGCAGTTGGGTTAGCATGTTATGGTTATTTCGAACCCAAACAGGGTTCGCAATGTTTACTTGGTTAACTACCTCGCTTAGTGTCGATCTGTGGCAATTCTTGAGTTTCTAAATGGAGCTAAAATATCCAGGCGAGAACGTTTCACCCTCTACGACCTCTCTGAATACCAAATGTTAGCGTACAGCCCGTAAAAACGTCTGTTAGAGCTTTTTTTTAAGTTTTTATTATTTTTCGCGTCAAAAAAGATTGAGTATCATAAAATGTTAGATTTCTAAGTAAAGCTGACCGCTCTCTACACCTTTAGAATCGCATATTTACATTTAGTATTAAAACTTTAATACACATGGTATAGTATTCATTTGATTAATCGCTATAAATCTTTTGCATTCGATGTACCGTAAATAATGGTTGTATTGTTCGCTATGAAAACGACTAACAGCGTTATTCATAGATAGATGGCGCTGTTATGCAACGAGCGATGGAACGATCAGCGTTAATGTTGTGGCGAAACACCTATAAGCATTTGGAATAATGAAACGGGACGTTAGTACTAATGGTGGCTCTTTAACAGGTTATTGAAATGGCTTTTTTATCCGCTAGAGATGATAGCCTCGGGTAATGAGGGATCTCTTTGAGCTTCTATTTTATTATAGACGAAATAATTTCGACTGTTCTTGCAAGATTGTTTTCTGTGAATAAACAATTATCTCTTATAAGACAAATTAATTGATGTTTTAATTTATTTGAAAATAATTGAAAAGTTATATGAGAATGTTTGGAATAATCAAAACGTCAGAGTAAGTGCGGAGTTAGGTCCTCAAATGACATAAAATGTAAAACATAAAATATTTGCTTATTTCCACTTTTCTCTTGAAAAAATCACATGTAGTTAGTCGCGTTTAGATTGTTATTTACTTTAAATAATATAAAGAAGCGAAAGATAGACATTTTATTTTTTGTTTAATTTAATCATTTGATTATATATTTTTTTTTAGTTTATACGCGCGAATACGCCACGGACGTTGAAACTCGCGCCGAAATATCAAAGAATATTAGGCATCGTACCTAGTGAATATTTACGCGTTATAGATCAGAACCAGTTTAAATTATAATGTATACAGATCGCGGAAGTTTTAAATCGTTAATTAAATGAATCGTTGGAGTTCCGTAAAGTAACGCTTGGATGAATCAATTACAAACATTGTTACAATTAATATCGTTTTAATTTTATCATGTCTACTGAACTTTTTCTCGCTTAAAACATTTCAAGCCCGTTCGGTCTTTGAAATATAAAGTGTTTAAAGCTTGTGTAATATAAAGTTCAAACAGATGAGTCATAATTAATCAATGAGAATCATGATTAACAAATAATTTCCTAGAAATATTACTGAAACTCATTTATTGACACGGATTAAATATTATATTGTAATAACCTGGTAAGGAGATAAACGCTTTTAACACCACCACCATATACACCTTTATGTTTAATAAGAAAGGAATAAATATTTACAGTAACAGAACAAAAACATCCGGTGCAATTGCTTCGCAGACGGCACGGTAGCGGGGTAGGGAACAAATGTAGGGGTCAGATGGGGAGTCGCTTTAGGTCGGAACTATTGTTTACACCCATTGTCTATAAAAATAGTTTCTTATGTTTTAATCTAGGCCATATAGCAAAGTCCCCAGCAGCTGCGACTTACAATGGAAAGCGGGCGAGGTAGAGTTCTGTTTAAATTATCGGACAGAAGTTTTGCTTGAAATATTGCACTTAGTGAAATAAACGGGCTGCATTGTGAGAAATATTCAATGCGGCTTTTAACGGTAAAGACTAAGAGATTGAAATAGCATTAGAAATATTTTTTTTCTTGTAACTTGGATATTATTCTACACTACTCATATAAATTCTTCTTTTATGATCGCAAACAATTATTATATAAAAATTACGTGGCGAATATTAAGTGTTGTATTACAAGTTATTTAATTGTATTAAGGTAAAACTACAAACGAACTTTGTTTCTTAATATAATTTTTACCTATGTCAACCGGTTTATACATTGTGATACTAATGTTTTAATGAATCCTGTAGATGAAAATTCTTTACAAGAAAAAATAGTTAATTACTTACACTGAAATCTATATATCACCAATACTTTCACAAGATAAAAGGACTTAAAATACATCCAAGTTCAATGAAAAATTACGTTAAACTTTAGAGTAGTAAATAAATGCTGTTGTGTGTTCTCTAAGATATTTATATTATTTCTTTTAAAATTGTTTAGTTTCCTCCAAATATACAAGTTTCATTGTCTAATAAGAAAGAAAATACTTCTTTTGATATTTGTAAACTGCGTTGTTTTAAAGCTTAAGTCCTTTTTAGGTTACGACATCTGTATCGTTATTTTTGGGTATTAATGGTGCCTGTTGTATTATTCATTATTTCTTACTTCCTTATATTCTTTTCATTAGATTCGTTTCATTGTATCAAAAAACGAATTGTTATAACCTAATTTTTAATGATTTAATGGTTAAGCAGAAGATTTTCAGACTTTTAATAAGTTTAGATAATTTTATAACCTTGTGATTGTTCTGAAAACGTACGTGTACCATGAAAGAAAACAATGTCTATTCCTCCGATTAAAGTATGTGTTTTTTTCGACTTTAAAGATTTATACCGAATAATCAGTAAAAGCAAAAGCAATTACGAAAGCGAATTTTCGAGTGTTGCCCTCTTGCGACAAGTCGCTATAAAGTCTGACAAATAAGTGCGGTTTGGAGAAGGTATTTAAGTAAATTATGAACGATTTTGTAGTAATGTATATGCAGTAATAATATATAAACGAGAGGTTTAGTTTAGCGTCAACTGTTGTAACATGTTTACATACATTAGGACAATTGTTCAGTATTCACGTTGCACGTTTGGTTATCAAATGTACCTTTTACTGATTATTTAAAATGAAATGAAACCTGGAAATCAGTGTTCATCTTGTGGCATTTTTTGATTTGAGCTACGATTATATTATTATTCAACAAAAACTTATGCAATTCTAAATATATTAAAAAAATGTCATGAGCTTTATTATATTAATTTTATTTTGTAATAATACATTTTTTTGTAATAAATAAGCTTACTTTAAATGTTAAACACTTCCTGAAAAATCCTGCTTGTGTAATATATATCTCAAAAAATAGAAGCACCGTAAACTTTACATTAAATAAAGCATCTTAAAGATAAAAGATCAAGGAAGATAGAAGCCAAGGATGATTTAGAAAATATTTATCATTTAAACGAAATAAAAGATGTTGACTAATGACAACTATTATAGAAGGAACTGACAACAAAAAATTGCATTGAATCAATTACAGTAATTGTATTTTTCCACAAAGTGAAATTGTGCCATATTCAGAAGAAGAAAGAGGCAAAGCTTAAAACATTAACGCGTTGTCTCCTTTCTAAATCGTGCGGCACGTGTTTGCAACAAACGAAAAAAAAATCGAAAGGTTACTTTTGACTTATTCTCTCATAGAATACAGTAATATTTTATAGAAACATTGATGTTTGTATCCCAGAGAAATTAATGTTTATACGATATACGAAATACTAAAGAGAACTCGTAGCATGCACACCATTTACATGTAAAAAAAAAATTGCATTGTGAACGCAACGCGTCAACAATGAACTAACATTAGCTTTGATGACCTTTGAGTACATATTTAACCAGAGAGATGACCATTTGTTTTTATACATGACGTCATAATTACAGGGGTTCAGGGTGATGGCTATAGCGCTTAATCGTTCTTTTGTATTTCAAATACGAATTAACAGCTTGACATTCTCGTACCATTAGGCTTTTACTAATCATTGCTGCTGTTTTCGTTGTGTTAGTGATATTTATATTTACCAAAGACTGCTTCTTGCCTTTTCTTTAAATGCAAATGTTTTTCGTGTTACAACATTATTATAAAAATGACGAAAAAAAATTCGCAAAGGATAACTAAAAGATATGGGGTTTGCCCTTCACTAAGTTTCAGTCTCTGGAGAAGGAAAACATGAGAGGAAAGTAACAAATTCTTAAAGCGATAGATTTTTACATCAAATCGCAAATAGCCAGACTGATAATTATAATAATCTTATTTAAGACTATAACTATAGTTACAAATGTCCTGTGGTCCTTGACTGTCGAATTAGGTTTGTCTTATGTTTCTCGGGAACCAGTAATACAATTTAAAAGTGAACAAGTTTAAGCTGTGATGGTTTAAGGTTTTAATTCTCTTCTTGTGAAAGTGAGTAGGTCTGAACGCTCCTCAATCAGACCTACTCACTTTATGTGCCCGGCGGAAGAAATATGAATTGGACTGTGTTACATTTATTTGAGTGTTCACTTTTTGTCTAATGTTATATTCATTAAAGCTTAAAGTAAATAGTATAAATAATGAATATTACTACAAGCCATTATGTCAAAAAAACGTTGTAGAATATTGGAATAAGGGGTGAAAATAACATTTTGTTGCCAAGTTCATGAAAGAGATATAAACGTGTTTCTTAGGTAATTTTCGCTTGGCGGAGCTTTTTGCCCGAACGAAAGTATAATTTTATTATCGTTTTAAATACTTTCGGAATGGCCGCCGAGACGTTCCTTTGGATTGGAGCACTCCAACACTTTACTAAAAACATGACTTATTTGATTTTTATTTCAATTGTGAGAATTTGTTTTCTGCTTTATTTTTTATTTCCATCATAAACAATTTTTTATAAAATATGATAATTGAAAAAAAAAGCCAGAACTTGTTTTAAAGGACTTACATTTCACCTTGATTTCACTTGATGTTAAATGCACTATGAGGCGTAGATCGGGAAGCATGTTAGCCCAGAATATTTCTGATTCTCACATGTTTGACTGCTGGGACACAGCAATGTTGTTATGACGGCAGACTGTCAGGGTGGTAGCTAGCTGGTTCCACTAGTCACGTGGTCGAAGAATTGAAACCGGGACCTTTCCATTACAAAGTAATTTATAAACCACTGCTTTACGGAAACAGATATATTAATATGACGTTATGCTAATTGAAACACAACGGCAGTGTTTCCCAACCTATTTGGTTCAATGTCTCCCTTTTGATTAAAAAAATATTGTGTTAAAATTGCTCTTTGGTGCGGCATATGTCCCTCCTTGGGATACACTGCTCTACGATAAATTAAAGTGATAATATGAACAACAATACACAACTAGAGTAGTTTTAATAGTATATGTTCCATGCCTAGAACAGTCGAATAGAAAAAAAACCATGTCAATTGTGAATCGGCCGCAAAAGGTCTCGATATTTTTGTACGGTTTGCAAAACAATTTGTGCGAGCAACGATGTTCAATTCACGCAGACATGAATAAATACGGTTGACTTTATAAAAGCTAATACAAAAGGAGGATAGAATTGCAGATTCACTCTTCGATTCTATTATGAACAATTCAGGAAACTCTACTGTAGTTGTAGACACAAAAGAATATTCGTTTGAAAACATTTGTTAAATTATTTTATATCGGTTTCTTTTTTTCTTTTTTTATGACCGCCACCGTGGCGTAGTGGTTTACTCGCTTACCTTGTAATGAGACGGTCCCGAGTTCCACTCCAGGACCACAGGAGTAGTGGAATCTGGATGGTGGTAGGGTTTTTCAAACCCGCTTGGCTAGCTACCACCCTTATTGTCAATCTGCCGCCACAACAGCGTTGCTGTGTTCGGGCAGTTAAACACGTAGGAGCCAGATGTGTTCTGGACGAACACGCTTCACCTTCTTCGACCTCATTGTCACTTAAAATCAGGTGAAATCGAGGCTGTGTTGGGCCATAAGCGATAAAAAAATCTAAGTTTTATTATTTTGAACATGTATTTTTATTTTGATATTGTATAATAAACAACTGGCTTCTGGTGGTAGGTATCTGTTGCTGGTACTTGTTTTGTCGGTAGGTTTTTATCAGCAATAGGCTACCAACTGACCTCGATTACGAAAAATAGGGGTACCAGAATAGACACTATTTTTGTTATCAAATTGAAGTGTACAAAGATTACTGTGTTACGGTTCAAAAAGTACTGCAGCTATAACTATAAAATATAACTAAATGCAAAGGGTCCAATGTAGTGTAATTTAACCCTTTGATTGCTATGGACATATATATATATGTCCAGCGATAAGCATCTGTGGTTTTTCGTCGCTTACGTGTATCCAGTAAAAACTATCGGTAAGGCCTATGAATGTCATCGCTCGATGCCAGCTTTATTTTATTTTTGGTGCCTTATTTGTATATAATATAAAATTCGTACAGTGTTGTTACCAAAGGTTAATGGTACTTCGTCATATGCAAATATATCAAAGATCATCAGCCATATGTCCTACTTGTTTAGATTTTTCATTGCGTAATAAAAAATTCAACATAAGTTTGTCAAAATTACGATTCGCATTTCATATCATTACTCCAAACTTGCTGCGACTCCCATTTGAAAGCCGCTGTAGATACTGAATGTATGTACTCGTATATTGAAATTGGCGAGACAATTACGTAAACAATTTATGTCGAACGAGTCCCGGATAGTGCTTGTTTATGTCTGAACGTCAGTTGTTTGAGACGACAACCAATTTAGCTATCGTTGCATCTGGAAGGAAGTTTACACGTAACCAATAATATTTGCGCTACTTGCATTCGATGGACATACAAAGGGGAATGTGAGGAAGTTTAGGATTACACAATTCATACTTACACTGCCGGCCAAAAGTTTGAGACCACCTTGAAAAATTACAGTATTGAATAAAACTCCAAAAGTTAGTGCTCTACAAATTATTTATTTACCTTATTAAATAGGGAACTTGTTAGGTAACATAAAA
>DWQX01002755.1:0-20414 GCA_018245475.1 Pharmacophagus antenor
ATATATATATATATATACATAAAATAATTTACTACCTGAAATCAGCAGAGGATATCAGGCATGCCTTTTTATAAACGCTTTGAAAATTGACAAAAGACTCTTTATACAAGAGCGCCATCTAGTGGCGAAAGACAAATATAAGAATTAATTTAAAAATATTCTTTAGTACATTTTACATGTACTTGTTAATTTTGAATAAAAAGACTTGAACTAGAAAACCTTTGTGTTATAAGGTAAGCTTTAAAACAAGTTTTTAAATTAAATTCCTTAATCATTTTGATTAGAATGCATCTGGGATATACGAGTACCGCAATGACATGAATACAGCCACAATGTGTATAAAAACATTCATTGTCGAGGACCAAGACGCCAGGCGTGAAGCCTTTTGGCACATGGATAGCGAGTCGCAATATCAAATGACTGATTCCGAGTACTAAAACATTATCTCGAGCGATACTTCAGTCAGCTGTATCATAATACGTTTACTTTCATACTGAGAAATATGCGGTAGGTCGATAACAGACGAGAGCTCGAAACGAATAAACCTAAAGCTAAGCATATGAGCAATGGCGGTTGGAATTGTTGCATTGCGGTGGGACGTGTCTCTGACGACATCACTCTTTTATTACAGGTTATGCTGTAACACTTTCCTCGATTTCACCTGATGTTAAGTGACAATGACGCCGTAGATGGTGAAACGCGTTCGCCTAGAACACTTCCATGTCTTACATACATTATTGCCGGAACACAGCAATGCTGTTATAGCAATAAATTGATATGGAGGGTGACAGCTAGACAGGTCAGTTCGAAAAAACTTACCACCATTCAGACTCTTCTACACCTGTGGCCTAGGAATCGAACCCAGGACCTCCGCGTACAAGGCAAACGGTAATCTGCGCCACGGAAGTAGCCAGCAGACAACAGCAGGTGTTTAAATTTTGTATTATACAAATCGATAAACATCAGCATCGCAACTTATTACGTAATCAAATCAATCACTAGAAGTAACCGCATTGAATGATTGAAGGAAATAAGACGAATGTTACTTGTTATTTTTTTTTATATAACCTATCAATTACTCATATTATATTTTAGGGGTCCGTACATTTGTTTCCACAATCACACCGACTAAGGCCGATTTTCATTCATTCTATAATAGATTATAAAACCTCATAAATAAGATTAAGTTTTGTGGAGGGATACAAAAGCAATCGCACATATGTACGACTTACTTCTACACAGTGTCACTATCTCTTTCTTTCATAAATAACTCATACCGTCATATTCGTATTTCAAATGTTGATAAATGCTTGTACGACCGACGATTTGCAACAGAATAAGCGTTAAAATAAATAAAAGGAAACCGATAATTATGTTTCACATAAACGGAAAGTGGAACTCCGAGAGTAGGAAGTCGCTCATGAATATTAGAATGTTAATGAATTGAACGTGAACCGTAGAAACGAATGGTCAATGCGAAAACAAGCTGTTTTTTACACAATTAAGCGATAAAACGAGAAGAAATTTCATCAAGCGGCAAATGAAAAATGTTTACACAGCATTGCATTGCGCATGTCGGTATCAGGCACAGTACGACTGTTTAAAAATTTCGCACAAAACTGTTTGGCGCCCGAATTATTGACGGAAACTATTAATATCAAATTAGCTTTAGTACCCAATGACTTCCGGAATTAATTATTTTTTCATTCCCGGTTTCAAATATTTAATATGCGATATCATTTTTTTTATTATTGTACATTAGTTATAAATAAGCTATTAAGTAACAATTGTTTTATAACTTAGTATAATTTGATAATTCAAGAGAAACGAGTATGCTAGGAAGTCAACTGTTAATTATAAGATATAAAAATATTGTTATAAGATTAGAAACAATAATATATTTACAATGAACACTTAAAAATACAATTACCTAGGTATGTTTAAATGTTTTTTTTAATAATTTGTTAATAACATAAGGACTATCATCCATAGATTAATTATTAGAATAAAACAAAGAAACGTCGGTTGTAAAGGTCGGTTAATAAATGAAGTAATATTTTAAATCAAGAAAATAAATATGAAAAAGAAACAACGCCTTAAATTCATATAGCTTGCTATAGCAAGTGCAGATAATATTTAAACAACAGAATCCGAGTCACGTAGGTGTTGCCGGTTGCTTTCGAAATTATTGCACAATATTATTGATAAAATTATTATTATTATTAACTGCCGTATCACTCTTTTACCATATTACGTGTTACCGTATTCTAAATTTACGATAACAAAAATAAATGTTCCTCATTTCAATATGCGTTTTACATTCAAATTATTCTTCTAAAATATACCATATTTAAGACCGAAATATGTTAAAAATTACACTTATTGTTTTTTATTAGTACCTAAAAACTGAAATGCAAAAAATCTTATAATTCTTTAACCTAAATACCATTTTTCATCTATTATTTTTCATCTTTTTGTTACAAACTATTTAGACGTAGAATTCGTGGAGAAACCCTAGTAATTTATCCTACCATTGCGAAAGCAACGAGGGGGTTTCCCTATCTTAATCTCCTTAAATCCGGACTTAGAGCACTTGTACACTGTTTAATTTTGCCAACGGATCTATCCGGACCACAGTTGGTTAATGGATAGTGATTAGAGAAATACAGCAAACCTATCTCCTTCAGACCATCTTTGTAAAAATGTTAAGTAACTTTTAAATTACAATATAGGACGATGAAGTGCTGGACACACTCCCACCAAGATGATTTGATGACGGCGGCAAGAAGCGGCTTGATAAGAAAAGCAAAGGACCTTATATGGAACGCACTGGGGAAAAAGCAGTGGACTGACTCAGGCTAATTGTGATGATCAAATGATACTACGACACGAATGAAATGGTTATCAGACCTAATATCTTACGCCACAATGCTGCGAGTACAATGTTTTACTTATCATTTGAACATACTTTTTACCTAGTCATTTATTATGCAGCGTACTTATAAAATATCAACTTATGTATAAACAAGCAGGCATATAGAAGCAGAATAATGGAATAAAAGTAACAAAAACAATTCTCGGCAGAATTACTCGACGGAACCCTTCCGTCTGTTTCATTTCGTAGATCACAATAAATTTCAATTCGTTCCTTCACCAATTGGACTCCGTTCGTTTCGGTCATCGCTCAAACAAATGAAAGTGTCACGGCTAATGAAAGAAAAGCAACCGGATATTATGCCCACAGTGTTGTAGCGGCGTGTACGTAGCGATATGTAAGAGATTACGTCCACTTACACCGTTGTCGGTGTGTAAAAATTTAATTGAAATTTAGTTACGTGTTCTTATTGGCTGGCAATAGTTTACAGCGGCACGAATAATTCAATGAGAGGACAAGACCTTTTTTTATCGCCACTACTCACGTGTCCCGACACGTGAGTAGTGGCGGTCTGGATGAGTTGGTCGGTTTGGGTCAAGCCTGGATAGTTACCACCCTCAATGTGAATCTGCGGTTATAACAGCATTGCTGTGTTTCGGTAGTCATACATGTGAGAGACTAAGTATTCTGGACGCTTTACCATCTATAGCTTCAGTGCCATTTAACATCATGTCAACTAACTCCAAGTGTAAACCCATTGACGTGAAAAGAAAGCAAAGCACCACTTCGCTCATTCTCATCATTAAAAATAATATCTAGGATATTTTCATAAGTAATACTCTGATCGCAAGATAGGTAGCCAAGTAGGTCTTGCAGTATGGGTCATCAGAGACTGATATATGTATATAGATCATTTATCATTTAAATACATACTTAAAATATATATTAACAACCAGACACAGAACAAACACAAATGTTTATCTCATGAATATTTCTCCTAAATGGGAATCGAAACCGCGACCCATCGAGTAAGAGACAGGGTTTTTTTCATATACCAACTAGCAAATCAATTTAAATATATCCTCTATTTTCTTTTCTTATATAGGAACCAAATGTTATATTGTGAATATGCTTTCATAATTATCACATCTGTAGAATCGAAGGGGCTCATCCTCAGCTTTAGAACATATTCCAATCAAAACGATACCAATATAGCTATGTATATCTTATGGAAAATGTCTATTGGCTGCGAAAGTCGACATAAGGCGGTCGATACAATTACCCACGCCTGTTCAACTCCCCTTAAGAGAGGCTTACTCCGACCCTTGTAGACGCTAGACATTCTCTGTTATACTAAGTGACAGGTGACAAGACGCTAAATTTAAAAAAAAAATCAGTATGCACGCTCCGTAAAAATAAAATTTAGGGATTACTAGCAGTATATGGCGAAATGATATTGTTGAATACTACTGATATTCAAAAAAAAACTATGGATTTATTAAGAAAAAGTTAAAAAAACTGTCCGTGAGTAACTTTGAAATATTGACAAAGTTGAACATATTAAATTCCTAAAACATAAATAGAACGGGTTCAACGAGATAGTGAAAAATATGGAAACGTTAAAATTCTAGATACCGGAGCGTAGACTTCCCGTACTAACAAATAAGTAATAACTAACGCCGCTTAAAAGGTTGTATTTATTTACTATATCTCTAAAATTAATCGAGAGCAGTTAGTCAGCGACGTAACTTACATTAGACTAAGCTTTGCAGCTACCACACGAAAGTAAAATCTCTCTCCTTAAACAGATAAATCTCGACTACTTCTTGAACAAGAAAGTAAATATACACCGCCTGCTGCCATCGAAACAAATAGGATTGGTGCTGCGAGAATAGCAGGAAACCGTGAACCGACTCACACAAAGGTAGACGTAAATGACACTTTCGTAAGAATTAAAATCGATCGTACGAAATTATGAAATGTATACACAGCTGTTTGGGCACGGCTATGGCATTCAATTACCAGTATACGTAGCGCAGCCCCATAATGACATCTCGAGGACGTAATGATACACCGCCACAATTTTCATTTGACTCCGAGCGAAGAAACAATTTGAGGATTTTGTGATTGTACGCTATGTAACATCTTATTATGATTACAAACAGTAGTAGTACTCGTACCTACAAGTCCTATTACAACGAGTGTATAGATGCTTTGAGAGTACTGTTTATTTAATTCCGAAGAGAGATAATTTTAAAAGGATGATAGAACGTGTTATATCATTAAAATATGTGATAACTTTATCAGCATTCTTGCAGCTGTTGATATGCGTTCGATTTATTATCCGTACAAACTCGTACATGGATAGTAGTTCGAATTTATCTCTATTTCCTTGAAGGTAAAATGTCAAGCTAATGGTGTAGAATGTACTAATATTATATCTAAACAATAAGTAAATTTTACCAATTTTATTTGTAGTACTTTTAGCAATTATGTGTAACTTAAACATAAAAAATTAAAGCGTGTATAACATTATTTGTTATTTATAGTTTGGCTATTGACATCAAAACTTACTACTGTAACGTATTAGGTTAACGTATTAGGATTTAAATGTTACCGTTGAAATCGGATTCATTAAAATATAGATGGTTTAAGCTGTCTATTCTTGGAATGCCTTAAAACCTTTAATTTAGTTTAAATTTTTCCCGCCAATTAAATAAGCAAATATAGGTTGTCTTTTTTTTTTCAAAATATTTATACTCCGTATCCTATAATTTACTATGTACCAAATTATTTATTTCTAATATTAATTGCTCATCGCGTTTAGCTCGTAATCAAATCGTCAATTTTGTCAAAAATGATTATTGCTTGCAACATTACATTTTTGACAGATTAATTTTAAAATTTATGAGCAGAAATATAACGAAATCGTAAAATTAAATTTTCAACCACAAATTTATTATTGCTACAAGATCAACCGCGAATTACAACAGAGCGTTTGATAATACGGGATAAGTTATTTAGCAACGAATCGTAAACGACGTAAACAACTAGTAACGTGATGTATCCAATGAGGTTTCGACCGCCACATGGTCGAGGTGCAGCCCCAATCAGATATATTTAGCTGCCGACCTTGATAATGAACCGCGTCCACTCAGAAATGAAAGTGAATCGGATTTATTTTCTCTTTTAACGGTTACGTTTGACGGCGGTGACTTAACTAATTCTAATGAAATCAAACGCTCGATTGGTTTTTATCTTATAAATTTCAGCCGTGAGTTTCTAGCGGCCGATATGAAAAGCTAATGTGTCAAATATTCACGGATATAATATCGATATTTAGATTCAAAACGAACAAGATGTGGCGTAAAAATTATGTATACAAAAATCTTATTTGCATTGTGTGCCTTCCTTCTCAACTGTAAGCTTATAATAGATGCGCATTATTTCATCAGCAATGGCCTAACAATTCACACGTGATATCAAGTAAAACCGTAGGTGGTATGGTATGGCATACTCATCCAGAATACTCTAGTTATCGTATATATAACTGCCGGAACACCGTTATGGCGGCAAGCTGACATTATGGGTTAAAGGAAGCCAGGCGGGCTAAAAAAACCTTACCACTATTCGGACTCCACTACTCGTATGGCCCGGAATCAAACTGGGGACCTTTGTGGTACAAGACAGCCGTAGACACGTAGACAGTCGATACGGCGTCTGCATGATAATAAAGCGCTAATAATGATCTTTGCCTACCACCATATAAAACTTATTATCAAACAATAAAGCTATTTTACACACGGAGGTCGTTTTACAAACGGGAACACAGTAACATTTACTAAAAAACTAAAAAAGAATTAAACGCATGACTGATGCTTAGTCAATTAGCCGCGAACAAAGTAAGCGCTAATAGAACAGATCTTATGTAAAAACTAAGAAAAAATCAAATACACATTATATTACAATCGACAAATTAAAAGTTTACTAATGTCATGCAAAACAACTAGTAAAGCAAAAGAGATCCGTATTCATTCAGAGTTGAACGGAAGGTTTCTATAAATACAACTCTGTGTAGGTAATAACTTATATCGCTTTGTCTAGATCTACTCCGCTGATATCAGCTGTCGGAGTGAAAACAATGAGCATTGTATGTTGCATAGGATCTCGCTCAATAAACGGCCTTGCCGACTCACTCGTTGTTTACCGCATTATTAGGCCAATTTGCGAAATGGCCCAGTCTGAAGTTACAAATCTATGCCGTTTAATTAACTTATGATTGCTAGAATTATAGTTGCGTTCGCTTTTCGTTGAGTTTTTATAATGTTATTATTTTCAATAGTTATATCCTAATAAACATGAAGAAGATACAGCACGTCCGAGATAAAGATGAAACTTGATTTCTACATTTCTCAGAAGTTAACCGAATCCCTTATACAGGTTAAAATGTAGAAATAAGAAAGTATGGAAGGATATGTGGAGGTCTATACCAATGATGCGGCTATTAAGTTTGAAAATGTTAAAAAAAATATTTTTCTTTTAATATTGTTAGAAGTAGAAATTAAGCTCTATTTTAATTATATTTTACTACACATTTAAATACCAATATTCAATCTCATCTGCTGAACAGAGAAGAGTGTTCAAAAATTTAAACAATATGATATCATAATTCAATATGTTTATCTTTTTTTGTTATTTCGTCCATTTTTATGTACAATCCTTATTTGCAATTAAATTTATCATATTAAAAGGTAAAAACGTCCTCATCTACAAAAAATTGTCTAATTTCAGCCAGCGCAACATTTTTTTTTCATATGATATAGAATTGCCGTGTATGGACAAACGTTACCCGAATTATTTGAGCAATAACAATGAATAGTCATACAGTTCGTACAATAAAATCGCCCCCTTAATTACAGTAATAAATTATCATTGTTTATATAATTAAACAAATACAAGATATTAAAACTACACTTATAAATATTAAATTATTACTAATTCGTATTGCTAAAGTCATAAAGTTTTTTTTTGAAGTCTCCATTCACTTACGTACTCCTAACGATTATTTTATTTAAATTTATACATTATCGTGCTTAAGACTATTTGTTTAATACTTTTAAACCTTGAATCAGGCCGGCACTATCTCAAGGTCGGGAAAGGTTACGTAGAATAATAATTCTAAGCAATTACGCCTAGTGCATTACCGAAAACGTATTATTCGAACGATCTCATAAGGCACGTACATCTGTACATGGTTTATCTTAATAGTAGACGAAAATAATGAGCTACTTATTTGGTCACAAGACATTTTTACGCATTGACACAAAGGCATTAATATTTTTATCTGTGCTATGTCCTTTTTTTATTTATTTGATTTATTATTATATTTCATTGTATGTTATTATTTTAGTACTTTTGGATATGTTGATGTTTAGTTTAATTAGGTTAGTGCAACTTTTTAAATCAAAACCTAGAAAGAATTTGTTATTAAAAAAAAAATGTTTTTGGTCACACAACATAGCCTTCGATGAATTTTTTGTAATTATGTGCGATATTTCGTCATTATTATAATTAGTCATCTAATGAAGTTATTTTTGTTTTAATAATACTATAACATTTGGCTACTACATAAATTCTACAAGGTAATGCAATTACTGTCAAAGATATTCTTGGTACTCTCATAAAACTGTTACATAAATGAAACAGATAAAATATGAAATTTGTGAAAAGATTGAAAACGTCATCCTCACAATAATATCATTCTATAGTGGCCCACCTTCATCGACTTTCAGCAGCTCTTTTCAAACCAATCTAAGTGGCTTGTCGTGGATTACAGATAATCAGACCACTTAATAAAAGACTATAAACATTAAATTACCAGTCATCATAACCATATGAAATTTGATGAAATTAAAAGGATCAAAATCAAACGTTTCTATTTTTCAATATAAGGGTTTATTTTTTTTAAATTTTATAGAAAAGTTAGTTCTCGAGATACAGATACTCTTTCAAATGAAACAAAATCCATAAATGGGCTGTCGAGGATGCCACTTTTAGCGGCGAGTATTTTAGTCTTAATATTTGCGATTAAACAAAGCGGAAATTAGCAAATAAACTTTGATTTTATTAAACCAAGGACAAAAGAACAACTTTTTTTCTCGTTAATAGGTAATGGACGACCGTTCCCAGTAAAACAAAATCATCCAACGATAATATTGACAGAACAGCACTGCACTTACATTAAATAGAAACTGACGCATCATTTCTACTTACAAGCGATGTCAGTCCGGCCCTCGACCTTATTCTCACCGGGAAAGCGTTAACTAAGTTACGGACAGAACAAGAATATAATTGGACCGCTATTCGACCAAGGAAGACTGAATGGAAACAATAGGCGTGGAGGTGCATTCACAATTAGATACTGCACGGTAGACAATTATGGTACAAATTAAGGCTACGAATAACCTCACCCTGATCCCGATTGAATGAACGAGTATGAGATCCGTTCGTCGGTTCGTTCACTTAAGGCCATTCGGTGATTGGCGAACCTTTAATTAGCTAAAGTTCATGATTTCAGATGGATTGAACGATTGGCGTATTAACAATTAAGAAATTAGTAATTCGTGAATAGATTATAATGGAATACGATAACGGATAGTCAGTTCACGACCTTTCATTATTTTGTAATGTTTGATACGTGTTAAACTATTAAAGATGTATTTTATTTTTATAATAACACAGAGTGCACAATTTAAAAAGCAATCAATGACAAGTTCACACCCTAAATACAGAGTAAAAAATCCTGTTAAAAACGTGTCAATTTCACGAAATACACGAAATACATAAAATGTCTACATACAAGTCGATGGTTTTTTTTTCATATTACACCGTGTATGTAAACGACAATTGCTTCGCAGTACAATTTTAAAGAGAGCAAGATAATATTATTAATTTAGAAAGTATGTTGCATAAGAAACTTATTGTTTTACAGGTAAGGCTAAGTTCTCTTCAGCGGAATTCTGGTATTGCTATGAGTATGCACTATGCACTATGAAATACTTACAATAAGATTTATTTATTTATTTATTACATTTTTTATTAATTATTTATTACTGTTAAGAATTTAACTTTATGAGTTATTTAATAAAAAATAAATAAACAATATTTATTAAATTAACAAAGATCGTATGCAATGATTTTGAAAATTCTCGGAAAGCACTTAGCGATAGAATAATGCCGATCGGAGGTCCAATAAAGTAGTTAAAACATGTAAGATAAATAATAAAATTAAGCAAAATTTTAAAATCACAAATGCCGTCATTGTGATTAAAATTAGATAAAAATGAAAAAAAAAAAACAGAACTGTCTGTCGTAACGAAGAGCCTACATATTTTTTTTCTTGATAAATACGAAATAACGATGAAACAAAGTGAACAATTTAACACTTTCACCGATTAAATAGAAATTCGCAGATCGGTCTCTCGCTGCCGCCATCGATCGCAGCATCTCTCCGACGTTGCTCAATAGAGGCCTCGACATAATTCCAGTTAACAAACGTTCGATAGCGCATTTTGTCTTTTATCGCCTCTTAACATACGCCTGACGGTCAATATTTACGTGTCTATTCATTCAGCGGCCCTGGTTACTGTCGGAGGCCGCACACGAATGCGTACGCTGACACATTGTTGCGGACTGTACACCGCAATGCGGTGCTTCTCAAACTTTACACGCTTTGTTTTCGTTAAACAAATGAATTATTAAATAAAAATATAATGAACTTGTTGCTATAATAATTATGTAATTATAACTAAATATGAATAAAGTATGTGTATAGTAATATTACTTTTGTCTGTTAGACCATATGATGCATTACATTTTTTAATTGGTTTCAGTAGTTGAGGAATAAATTTTTGAAATCACACAGATGCGTTTCTGAGGTTCTAATAACTCTTTAAAAGCTTATATAAAATCCCAGATGATCGAAAATTCATTAAATGGTTTTTAATAAAGTGAATCAAGAACTTTGTCACCAAACTTTTTAAAAATTATTCTTTTTAAAATAAATAAATATGAAAACATTACACTTTTTTATAAAATCGGAATATCGCGTAGATTATAATTAACTTTATGTTTCATAATATATTATAGACATCATAATATGTACATTTTTGACCGCCTCCGTGGCGCAGTGATTTACCGGCATGCCTTGTAATGCAAAAGTCCCGGGTTCAATTACCGAGGCACAGGAGTAATGGAGTCTGGATGGTGGTATGGTTCTTCGAACTTACCTGACTAGCTACCACCATCGATGACAATCTGCCGCCGTAACATTATTGTTGTTTTCCGGCATTCATAGTTGTGGGAGCCAGATATACCTTTGGCGAACACACTTCACATATACGGCCTTATTGTCACATAACATCAGGTGAATCTGAAGCAAAGTGTTGCCCCATAACCGATAAAAAATAGAGTTATGTAATGGGATATTATATAAATATTATATAATATCCCATTACACGAAAACAAATACATTCTTCCCATTAAAATTCTACGAGATAGTTTGAAAATCTCTCTCACGACTAAGTAGTACACAAGCGGCCGTGCTACCATGAAATTTTTACTAAGTTCTAGTAGACGGCGTGACTTTAAAATGCTGCATTAACCGGTAAACCTACGTCATCGATCACGGCGTTCAATAACGAAGCGATTCGACTAAATGAGTTTTCATTCCGAACGGAAACAATTTGCTAGGCGGCCGAAGAATGTAATAAAAAAGAATCGTACATATATAAAACTCGACGCACGCCTTTTAACTCAATCGGGTCGTATGGAGTAGATGCCGGCGACGTAGGTAAATTAACCCCGGTAAATTTGATAAAAAGGTTTTCTATTATGTTCTTGAATAAATTTAGTAGCTCGTAAATAATTATTTTTACCCATTGAACACTTTTCGATCTTAGGTGTTCATTCAATTATGACTTTTTGCAAATGTAATAATTTAATAATGTAAAAATTTTATTTACTAGTGCCACATTTATATCAAAAGAAAAATAATATCAAAAGAGAATTTGAGTTTGAGTTTTACAATTTGCTAACTTTGTTGATTTTTTTTTAATATGTGCGACTAATAATAATAAAATTCGATCAATCTGGTTTAATCGATAAAAAGTCATGTAGAAGAATGAAAAAAGTTGAAAAAAGATTGCATGCGTTAAGGACCTTTACATTCGTCGTCTATAAAAAAAGACGTCTTCAAGTGTATTTAAAGATAAATATAATAACATAGATCCATCATCTGTGTTGTAAATATTGACTTCTCAATAAGTTACGATGACACGATCCGCTAAGTGACAATTAAGTTACCGGCGATAGGTAAGTAACACACAACGCAAACTATGACAACATGAAGTCAAGACGGAGGTGCAAAAGAACATCAAATACGTCCGAAGGCTAACTTTTAAGTGGACTTCAAGGTGTAATATAAAATTATTACACATATGACAATTTTTTTTTAAAAAGGTAACTACAATTTATAAAGATACAAATATTAGCAATAAATACAGATCTATGTACTCCGAGTAATATGTAAGCCCGACCTCAAATTCAAAATTTCTTTATTAAATAAGATTTGCAGTCATTTTTAAAAGTCAGTTTTTATAGCGCGGACTAAAATACGGTGAAGGTATTCATTGTAACAAATATGTATTATCAAAATCTAAGCCGATCTTTTCTCAGTGAAAGGGTATAAGATTTTTTTTTCATAGGAAGAGAACGGAAATAAACTAATGGTTCACCCGATGGAAAGTGATCACCGTCGCCCATAGATAGCTGCAACTCTCGAGAATTCACAATTGTGTTCTGTCTCGAAAAACCTCTGACGACAACCGATTCCACCGGATGGTTGTGCGTGTTAAAAAAATGCGCTTAAAACCTCACAATGAGAACAAAAATATATAATTATACATTCGGTATTATGAGGCATAATTCTCTGTAAATTGTTGTATGTTTTATTCCATTATAAATAAATGAAAAAATCAAACAGAGCTACAATCATTACACTCCAATAATCCAACGAATTCAGAATTTATTACTTCCTGTTATTTTGTTTATTGTAGATATTGAGATATACATTTTTATGCAACATTCGACACATTTCCCACGCTATGATATCGCAAAGAACACTAGTGTATTAACAACTTAATCGTTGATATATGATTTCAGCGGCGCCATTCCACAGTTACAAACTCAGCTCAACGCATCGACGTGAGCTTTAAACAGGTATATAATAGGAACAAGGTCGTTCGATAATTAATAACGAAGTGTAATGTATCATTGACGTATAACTTCATGCTAAGTCGCGACGTTAAACGAACACGTCTTTGGTTGCGTTAAAAGCGGACTAAGCGGCTTACCCGGGCGCACTTGCAAACTAGCAAAAAAAAAAAGTTTTCTCTTTATCAACTATGGGCTAACACTTGACCTCGATTTCACTTGATGCTAAGTGACAATGAGACCGTTGATGGTGATGCGTGCTCGTCCATAATGGTTCTTACAAGTACGACTGTCGAAATACAGCATTGCTGGTATGGCGGCAGGTTGATATTACGGGTGAGAACTTGCCAGGCCATCATCCAGAATCGACTATACAATTTGACCGCCACTGCGCCACGGTGGTAGATGGAGTCTAGACATCTAGTCCCAATTAGTAGCAGTATCCCCATACATGCCCGGAATCCATCCATCATCACTATCCTTGGACAGCCTTCTGCTTGATACTGGTTTCTTCCATAGCCTGTAGTGTCAGTTATATCAATATTTTAGCTCTACACTTGAAAAGAATTGTTATAAATTTATAGCACCTTTGTATAGACTTTGATATGAATAGGTAATTTTGTTTTAAAGGTGACTAGGTATATAGGTTTTTGATAATAAGATTTCTGACTAAGGTGTTCTTAAGTATTGTTTTAATTTTGTTATTTAAGGAAGACAAATAAATGAATATGAGAGTGAGTCAAAGTAATGAGAAGTAGAATCTTTTTTTGCAGGACCTCAAATCAAATTGGTAGAGAAAATTAAATTAATCTTGTTTACTATAAAATACTACTTTTCAAATACTTCTATTGCGTTAAGAAGTTATAAATGCAAATTTTTAATAAAATATTTTTGCATCACTTCGAAAAAATAAGTAAAGATTTATTATATAATAAAACATACCTTATTAAATTTTAAGATTTAGGTGTCCTCTATTTATGTGATCTCCCTAAAAATGGCTATACTGAATGCGGTTACTCCAAAGGTTTATTTTAACGGCGGTATCAGAGCACTTCGTATTGTTCATTCCCATGTCCGTGACCTCTACAATTACCAACACCGTCGCAAACAACGAGTTCAAACACACCTCTCTAATGTAACATCGGTAAGCTAATGCAAATTTATCAATGAAACATCACAACGTTGCATAATCTCAAAGATAATCTCGATAGAGTTATTTGGAGAATGATGGAACGATCTTTGTTATCTAATAAAAACTGAGAAGTAAGCGAGAAATATTAACATATAAAAAAAACAACAGCGCTTTAACGCATGGCTGACCGCGACTTTCGTATACGAATGAATAATTTTTATTACCGGCCCGCTGTAGTTCCACGAGCTGTTATGTTGTTTATAGAAACATCTTTATTAGAAGAAAACTGTAAGTTTTTAGCGAATATTATCGCTTCCACGAACGCGAACGAGTACGATCGTTTCGAAATGTAGTAACATGTGTATATATTACATACCGTTTCACGTACAATCGTAACTTGTCGCACTATGTACCGCTTGTCTAACACTTTACAATTGGAATTTAGGATACTGTACCGTTTCTATAATATTAATATAACTCATCTAATATATTTTAAATTCATATTATTTAATAAATAACCACAGAATAATCTGATAAAACTTAATATAGACCTTTCAATACTCAAGTTAGAGAAATTTTGGTCAATAATTCACTACCGTTGTTTAACCTTATTTGGAATATGTCCATGAAACGTAATTACGCTTGAACGATGACTGACAAAATCATTAATATAATTAATTACAACACAATCAAAGTTAACAAAAATTCAAAGGATTTTATATCTCAATTTTTTTCAAAAATTAAATCTTTATTCAAACTTAAACGTTTTTGATATTTCAATTATTATTAAATTGCCATCCCATGTTTTAATACAATACATTTTATGGTAATGGTAACTATATGGTATATATATGGTAACTAAATGGTAATGTAATACAATCCTATTAATTTCCGAATATTTATATTCAAACGTCGATCGATCAAAACATTTCTCGGAATAAATCAGACTATTTTTATTACTATAAACAGCGCCGTAAATGGGAAATTCGCAAAAACGAACATTTAATTTTTTCTGAGAACAAAAAAACAATTGAGACGAATATTGCAACTGCGGGACCTTGAGCATGAGCAAACGGACCGTTTTGTCCGAAATTGTCGCTGAGGCTTCTTTTAAATTATTGAATAGATTTATGTAGTTCTAATCTCGGTCTTGATCCGGCGGTGGACATTTTTTTTTTTTCATTAATACGATAAATATTTTCGTATTCGTGTCGCATTGGCTTTTTGCTCAGTCGTAATTCAATCAGCTGACCAAAGGACACGCTTGACTGATCCTCTAAGCTATAATTCGGAACAGTATTAACGTAACTTTCGTTCTATTAAAATGTTTACAGATTCTTTTATATTGTAAATTTAATATAACTAACTTTACAATAATTAATATGCTATTATATTTTAATACTTTGTTACAATTATTGTTTCTGTCATTAAAACGCTATTTTCAAAGATTGCAATGAAAAACGACATCATCAGTAGAGGCTATCTACTGTTATTTAAAACAACATTACGTCTCAACAGATTCTATTCATATTTCTTCGCACGACACGACTATAATTTAAAAATTAACAAGTCTTTAGACTAATGACGCGACCCATTTTACAGCTATGTCTAAGAGATGAACTCGTACGGGGTACTGCATATTACCACACTAGCAGAACGCTGTAGAAAGCGAACTTATTTATATAAACTTCCTGTAACACATTAAACTATTAAACTAATTAGATATAGAAGATGATTCATGCCATACAGGTGTCAAGGCGTAGCCTTCTTATTTAAAAAATGTGGGGAAAATGCCTTCCCATACGCTATACGCTAAGAAGCGAAAGGTATTATTTCGGACTTGCAGCGACTGAAATCCCCAAGATGTTTCATTTTCGTCGCTTTACGGGAGGACTACGCGAAACCTTCGCATACCCTCGACACCCTCTTAAGGTAGAAATGTAAGTAACTAACACCTTCATGTCATTCAAGGTAAAGAAGTTTTTTTTTTCCACAGTTGTAATTATAGAAACGTCAAGAAAAAAGGCGAAGACAATACAAAAAAGAAAAACCAAATACGCGAATCAAGTATTAACTTACCATCAGGTAAACATGCCTGCACATCGCATAAAAAAACATTGAACTTGCCCAAAGCTCGTAAAATCGGAATGACAGATTAAAAAAACAATTAATCAAAGATATGTTTAAAATGTTATAACAACCTTGCAGTACTATTTCATAAGTTAAAACTTTTGACTATTTGTTTTTACTCTATATACAACAGTATACGGCTCTCACCCAAAACTCTTATGAAAGTTATGCTACCATCACGAAGTTAACTTCAGTCATATAAAAACAAAAGCATTAGAAATACCGGTACAACTCGATCATCGCAATGGCGAGTAACAGACAATTCGACTACAGTTATGAAATTAAATCGGATTTGATTTTTAATGACGAGGTGTTCGAGGCCATATCAGAATTGTAAGAAAAAACCGCCTGACAAGAACATCCGACCGACCAAAGTTCACGACTGTTATAATAGACTGTTACTAGTTTTTTTTTTTAAACGGAAAATACTTTTCTTTATAACAAAATGATGAAACGTAAGTTTAAAAAATTTCACTTTCATAGAAACTGAAATTTATAATAAATACCGGATGTGTTAGTGTTTTAATCGAGATTAGGTTATATAAATTATAATTCGAATATTAGGAATGTAAACGGCACAATTGTACCTGTAAGCATTTTTTTATTAATTTTTATTGACTTTGCTAACAAAATATAAAAAAAAACTTGTATAAATTAATCATTGAAACGTGAAATTTCTAATTTCTTTTTTATAATCATTTACGTTCTTGAAATATGTAAATGATATAGAAATTTTTCAATTATTATTCACACAAATATGTGATACATTTATACCGAATCTGAAGTTAAAACTAGCACCACTGATTCAGACACTACCCCTGACTAAGCCGTCGTTCCTTCTTAAACTGACTTTGTTACTCATATGTAGCATCGATAGAAGCCATATAGCTTAGAGGAAGAAAAAACTCATCTCAGCAACTACATTTTTTCTCAGACACGAACCATTGAATACACTTTTTTCCGATAGGTTTTTACACATCTGTTCTCGCGTTAATAGATTCTTTGATGCACATGGCACTTTCGTCTTATCCGCACTCCACGAGCCTCTTCAATATGCAAATCGCCTCAATAATGGTCCGCGCGATCGCGTTTTATATTTTATTAATTAGTATGAAACGAAAAAAGAAATTTTAAAATAACAATGCATAATACCAATATCGAATTCTTGAATCTTAAACAGCCAAACGTTTAAAACTAATTCCAGTTCATTAATATTTCGCTATCATTGAAGGTTATTTAAAAATTAATTAGAGAATATCGAATTTGGAAATCATATCGATTTCTATCGTCGTGTTTCAACGTTTTAAAGATTGTTTATTCGCTTTATCTGGTTGCACAATCTTAATAAGTAAGAGTAACTCACTATTTTAATATAGATTGAGTTTTATTGTACACAGCTCGGTTACGTTCGAGATAGATAAAAATAAAAAAAAACACTATTGTATATCTGGACCGTTATTTCAACGTGTTGAGTTTTCGTTTAAAAACTTATCTCATTTTTAATACTTGATTCATAAAAGAATCTTGGATTATTTACTTTGAATAAGTATTACAATGTAATACTGTCATTTTGAAATAATAAGGATACGCTGGATCAACTTCGATGACATATTATCAAGATTATGTTAATAATTCAAAAAGGCCATAAAATGTTATTTGCATAAGTAGCATCTTGTATACGGCAGAAGTAAGCATCTCACGGTATTTGACAAGTAAGGACCCCGGGAAACTTTTACTCACTGAAACTTTTGACAGCACTGAATCGTGTAGCCGACCTTAAGAGGCAGAAACGGGTTCTGCTCAAATCGATCAGTACAATGGCAATGAAAAATCCAGTCACTAGCACTGAACAAGGCACTCTGAAAATCAAGTTATCACTTCACGAATGTCCCGCCACTGGGCCCGTGACTAAACCCGTTCCGGAGGGGGTTACCGAATTACCGGTTTTTAGGAAAGGTCACTCTTGATGTTCGGCGTAAAGCAGACAGTTCCACTTCAACAGTGTTCGGGTTGAAAGGAAAGTCTTAAGAAAGTTTCGTGTGTTGAACTTTTTTCGCGATCGTAATGCGGGTGTCGCGGAGCCGCGCAGCACGTCTATCGCCGGCGGACGCGTGAAGCGGACTGGCGCGCGTTGTTGGCCCCGGCGAGTGTGCGGCCGAAGCCTCCTCGTCGGCACGCGAGCGCCTGTGTGCGTAAAGAACTTGCGAATTCCTATACCAATGCACTGGAGCGAATCGACGGAAATTATAGCACTACTTACATCTCCACTTTTCTTAACCAAGTGCCTCTCGATGGATTCCGTGTTGTTGAAATGTATCGCGAGAGACATAAAACGCTCGTTAGAGTAAGCGCGACCAATATGATCGGCCGTGGCATCAGGTTCTAAAGCTTTGAACATTTATTGCTACGCGTCCAGAGTCGGGTGCATAGTTTTACAAAATTAGTTTTTGTCCGCGCCGTCTGGAACCGTGAGGGGTCTTAAAATCACCGGTAATGAGTTCGCTGAACCACCAAAGGGCTTGTATATTTAAATTGTTCCAATTTACCGTTTGAATTAGTGATGCGGCGTATGATAGGGAAAAAAAAATGTGACCAGCGTTGGGGCGTGCCGTATTATTTCATAACGGCACTAAGCTCAGTTCGATGTAAAAAAAAGGAAAAATTATAGCCCTAATAACCTACTTTGAGTGGAGCGCTATACCGATATTCGGCAAATAAACCGGATGTGGTAATGACAGGTACAGTATGAATTACCTTATATAGTCGCTAATAAATTAAACACATGTTTATTTTGATTTGAAAATTAAACTCGTTAGAACAGTGATGCATATACAAGCCTTTGTAAATAACAAATAGACTGGTTGGGGTAGTGGTAGTAATACCTCTTGCACCAGGAGTCGCGGGTTTGATTCCCACTCGTAACAAACATTCATGCGATGAACATTCGTTTTTATTCTGTGTCTGGTTGTTTATTTAAGTTTGCATTAACAAAATATTTATGTATCATATCAGTCTCTCATAACCCATACTACAGGTGCTTTGCGATCTTAGAATCAGAGTACTATACGTGGAAAATATCGAAGACTATAAATTTTGAATTTAATTCTAAGTTAGGCGTTACTGCATGAAATCGTAAATAATTTGTGTCTTTTATATACATGAATATTACACGATATAAAAATAATTTTGTAAAAATTGTGGAAGTGTCTTTTTGTAATATTCATATCCGAGTAAAAAATATTTAGATGTCGGTGCTTAGCAAAATATTGTATTGACTGTCTTCGTGGCGCAGTGGTTTGCCCGCTTGTCTTGTAACACGGAGGTCCCGGGTTCGATTCCTGGGCCACAGGAGCAGTGGAGTTTGGATGGTGGTAGGGTTTTTCGAACCCGCCTGTCCAGCTACCACCCCCAATGTCAATTTGCCACCATAACAGCATTGGCATGTTCAGGCAGTCATACATGTGAGAGCCTGATATATTTTGGGCGAACTCCCTTCACCTTATAAGACCTCATTGTCACTTAACATCAGGTGGAATCGAGGCAAAGTTTTAACCCATAACAAAACCGACAAAATAAAATAGAGATAATATCCTAGAGGAGGCACGGAGCCATGAAGTTCCGTCTAGCACAGGTTCTCTCGGAGCACGAGTGCTTCGGAAGGTACCTGTGCAACGTGGTGGAGAGGGAACCCCCCACCGTGTGCCACCACTGGCAGCCCGGAAGACTCTTCGCAGCACCCCCTCGCGGAGTGTCCGGCGTGGTCAGCTCACCGCGCTGAGATGGTTGCGGTCGTGGGAGCAGATCTCTCGCTACCGACTATGGTGGAAGCCATGGTCGAGAGCGACACATCCTGAGGAGCGATGGTCTCCTTCTGCGAAGAAGTCATGTCGCAAAAGGAGGCGGCGGAGCGGGCGAGGGATGAGGACCCTCCGTCGCAGCCTATCCGTCGTAGCCTATCCGTCGCAGACACACGGGTCGCAGGACGGCGGCGCACAACCGCCTCAT
>DWQX01002756.1:0-20405 GCA_018245475.1 Pharmacophagus antenor
TATGTAACTAATGGTCGTATTAATCGAACTAACACGCAAGTGTGAAACAGGGATAAAATAAGAGTTTTATTACATCCTTTTGTTAATAAAATTCGTTATAATTATGTACTTTGTAGGATTCCGTACCAAAACGAGTGGAACAGAACCCTGTTAATAAGTTTCCACCATCCGTCTGTCGATCTGACAGTTGCCTCTATTTCGTGAAACGTAACAGGTACAAAGTTGAAATTAACACAAATTCTGTATTTCTACTGTCGCTACAATAACAAATAAAAATAAATTGATACTTGTAAAATATTATAACATGATTTTACAAAACCAGAAAACTTTCGCGGCTCGCACTTCGCAATTTCTATTAAGTATAACGTTACATCGTATAAAATCCCGATACTATTATCCGATAAATATGATTGAATAATGTTCCCTTACACATGTTAGTTTTCTTATCTCTCTAGTCGGACACGAGCTCCGTTTCGTAAGGTACATTAAGGCTGCATGGATGTTACGATAGCGGGACGCAGTACAGAAACGTTTTATACGAGCTATCAAAACTTTACTGGCCAGTTAACGTACTTTATGTCTGTTTTATTTAACTTTACACGCCTTAAAGAATGAATCAATTTGTTATGTGCTATCTGTGGTACGGCGAATAATAATTAATTTAAAAAGAAAAATCTCTTTAAGCGAAGATGCGTTTTTTGTTCATAAAACATATGAAGAAAACGTTAGGTAAATAAATAGTCACTAAATATTTAAATACATTATCTGAATTTCTAGTTGGGTTTACAGCAGGTATAGGTTATGATATGAAGATCCAAAAAGAGTGTAAGAATATTACAGTCGAGACTGCAATTTATAATTGATAGAGTTCAACAACCAGTCAGTTTTTATATTGCTAAACATTAAAAACAAAATTATTTTCGGAAAATTTTAACTGTTTTGTGTGCTCCGGTTTACATTAAAAACGCAAACGGTCGTCTAATCATAAAATTAATCATACATTCGTTTTACATATTCGGTTACATTACATATTAGTTAAAACAAAAATGTTTATTTTATATGTGTAATGTAACAACTAACAAAAAATAAAATCGAATATTTTTCGTTTTATACGTGTTTACTACATTTTAACTATTTATTACGTTGTTAGTTTGATCATTTTATGCAAAACTTTCTTTAGAATCAATCAGAAGATATAAATTTAAATTCTGGACTATGATTACAGACATCTTGTACTACGTTTTAATCATTTCTTGAGTTATTATTGTAAACTTTTACGCAAAATTTTCTGCGCGACCTGTGACTAATAAAAAAAAAAGAAAAAACAAAACTCACCATTTCCTTTTTCAGATAAGTCAATTGCGAGTCGAGGTCCGAGGGCGGCGGTTGTTCATTGTTGGTCGGTGACTCGCATAGATCAGTTTCGCCTTCCGCGAACCCGCTCAGACTTTTCGGCAGGGGGGGTAGACCTTGAAGCGACATCGTGCTGATTGCACGGAACTGTTTGCGGAGTCTGTGAACAAAATATTAATGGAAAGCTTATAAAAATATGAAAGTTAGATATCATTGTGTAGAAATAACGTTATTATTTTGTCACTAAACATTGAGTTCAAGACTATTTTACATCATTATTCTGTGCATTATTCGTTCTTAAGTAGAAGTAAACGGTGCATGAATTTAGTTTGAAATATAATAGGAATTTATCACGGTAAATCTAATATTAATGATATATACTATTCGCGCCACAACGTTTCGGGAGAATAGTAGCTAAAACTAAAATTAATTAATTGTGGTGTGCATCATTTTTTTTAATTAATACATAGAGAAGGACTCAAATTAAGCCGTGTTATACACATACTATTAAACATTGATTATCAGGAGGAAGTAGGCAATGACTAAAAGTAACTTCAGTCATTGCTTCTCCATTTTTGTTTGACCGCCTCCGTGGTGCAGTGATTTACCCACTTGCCTTGTAACGCAGAGATCCCGGGTTCGATTCCCAGGCGACAGGTGTGGGGTCTAGATGGTGGTAGTGTTTTTAAACCCGCCTGGCTATCTACCACCCTTAATATCACGCCATAACACAATTGTTGTGCTTCGGCAGTCACGTGAGAGACAAACTGGGCGAACACGCTTTACCATTTACAGTTTCATTGTCACTTAACATCAGGTGAAATCGAGCCTAAGTGATAGGCCATAATTGATAAAATAAAAGTACATAATATTTTACCGAATTGCTTTTAAGTGTTAAAAGATTAGGTAGAATATTACTTAGTTGTAGGCATGAGGGATTCGTCATTATGACTTAACAACGTTCAATATTTTTTTACATCATCTATGGATAGATAGATGCAACTTTTATTGTCAATGAAAAGAACACACACATGAATAAATAGAAAAATATTCAAACAAATCGTTTTTAGCTATAAAAATCGGTGAACGGGTAGAGCACCGGTGTGTCTGCGCTGCAATTTGCTTTATATTATCTGAAAACTGAAACTATACTGAAAACGAAATGTTAACGTTTTCTAATGCATCATATTACTAAGGGCCTAAAGAGTAAACCATGAAAAATGTCCGACAACTTAGTGTTGATGTGATGAATAAAAAATAAACATATTTGATAGTGGATTACGAAAGCAAGAAGGAAACAAGCGATATCTTTACACTTAACATGAAAACGAAAACTTATGTTAGTTGAGTTTCGAACCCGTCTATCAGTTTTTGAAAAGGTTTAGTAGTTATATGCATATTTCTTGTTACGTTTTGCAATTTTCTAGTTATGTAAAGAAAACAGCTTAGAATTTAGTTTAAACCCGAGTTACCCAAGGCTTGTTATAGGATAATCTGGTAGATAAATATTTACGATTGCTTCGTAATCGATGATATACGGATTCTAAGCCATATTTATAACATTACAAATTATACAATTGTATGTTGTTAATATTACTGGATAGGGGCTCTATACAAAAACGAGATGATTCAATTTCTTTAGTCGCATAAAAATTAGTCGGTCGGTTAATACTCCTAGTCTACTCTACTGTAGTCTTTTGAATAGTTATAAATTATCAATGACTTAACCCCCGACTTCATGGTAGTATACTTCTTTCTTTGAAGAACTTTACTTTTTAAGGTAAATAACAAGTAATGTTTACCTTAAAAGGTAAAGTTTAATTACGAGATGATATAAGGAGAAGGAAACAGCGGAAAAACGGTTACCTATTTTTAATTTTCTACAAAAAAATTATATCATTACAATAATTGTGATTGCCTTTAAAACACAATTACAGGACAGTTTCTTTACTCGGTGATATGACTTCATAGAACCCATGTTAGTCACATTATTTCACATTTTTATAAAACCTCTCTGGTTCTTAAACTGCTACGTAAATATAAGCAAGAATCGGAAAAGCTTTTCCGTTACGTCCTAAAAACCTTGAAACAGTCTAATAACTCGCAATGGAGTTAGTGAACCAATACATTGCAAGTTTTTGAAGGGTGACCTTTTAAAGCATCGACTACGACTGTAGCTATATCTAACACTAAACAGAAATAACACAAAAATAATAAATACATGGGAGATATTTATTTCGCGATTTATAAATCTTACCTAGACTTTAGATCGTGGTCTACAATATGAGCATATGCCTGGTCGTACGTGTCGTCCGTTTGTTCACTTGTTACTGAACACATCGCATAATTAGGCTCCGAATCAGAATCGCATTGCTCACTCTGTTGCGACGGATCCTTCTCGTCCGCGCCCTCAGGTACGTTGGACTGCGAACGCATCGTTTGCAGCTCATAGATTAACATTTCATGATTGTTCATGTCTTTAGTGATTTCGGGCGAGTTGTTACCGTTAGTCAGGTTCGTGGAATCCTTGCCCTTATCTATCACGGTGTTCGCTTCGTCCGTGTTATTGTTTCGACTCGCAAGTATTTCCGAAATAAGCATTTCTGTAACACGGGACGTTTTACGTTCCAATGAATTATTTTTGTTCAGATCCCCATTCTTGGAATTGTCACAATTTTTTTGTGTCTCAAACGAATTTTGTAATGTTGGGCTATTTTTGAGTCTGTCGTCAAATTCTTGAACCTCATCCACTGTGGCGTACGGTGCTTCCGTAACCAAATTTGTGTCGGGTTTCGCATCTATCGGTAATGAATACAGACTAATGTCCGTCGAGGTTTTGTGTGATTTATTTTGGTTTGTTACAGTTTTGACTGGTAAGGGTTTCATTGGTTTAAACTTAGGTTTAGGGGACATCGGTGGAGGAGGCGCTTTTCTTAGAGGCAATGTTTTTTCCGCAAAACTTGATGACTTTGAAACTTTGCACTTGGGATCTTGATCTAACTTATTTGAAGTTGAAAGAGAACGCACTAGAATTTGCCTGCACGTTTTTACCGCTTTTGTATTTAAGGACTCGTTAGATCGTTTAACAGATGCAGGACCGTGATTAGAATTGCTGTCACTGGAACTTCTTCTGGAGTTTTGACCGCTTGATTTCCTTTCATCAGAAGATGAGCTACGATCGCTCATAACATCTTTTATGAAAGACTTAACTCGTGCGAGTCCATTCTGCTTTGGTGATACGATTTGTTGGCTAACGGCAAAGGACCTGTCCAAAGTTTTAGCTTTCGTAACATTGTTGAGGTCTTGCTTCGACGAAGCACGCGATTTGGAGAGGCTCGTCTTAGATTCTGTAACGGCTTTTCTTGTTTTGGCCAGAGCTTCAGCCACTAAACTCTGGCTAGGCCTGGGGGGTACCGGTGGAGGCCCTTTTATTTTGCTAGTCTTCATGGGCTGCGCGTTAGTTTGTACCATTAGCATGCTTAGGATACACTCGTACAATACTATAACACGGACACTATAGTATAATGAGCGCGAGCACAACACGAAGCACGTAAGTCTCACTCACTCGCGGGCGCTAGCGTGCGGATACGTCCATCCCCACCGAGGCACACAGCCGACTGATGTTAAGCTAACTAAAGTACACCTCCACCGCCGCGCCGCAACGTCCGGTTGATCTATTTTAAACTTTACTCCGCCCCTTTAGAATACGTTATTGTATACTATACATAATAAAATGCAATTTTGAGCAGTTTACATGGTTGGCAATCCGCACGGATACAATGAGTTGACCCACACTTGAAATATTGTAAAAGTGATTGTTTACTATGAGAATGGACGCAATAGTGGCTACTGGTAGCACACGCCATGTTGCATGGTGGTCTATTGTCTACACGTAAAACAACTTTGTTGGGTATTGTTCTTGATCATCAGAACGTTGCAGATGGCAGATACTTGCAAAATGCAAAAACAATTAAAAATATTAATAGCCGTAATAATTATTGACTACAATTTATTTATTTGCTACCAATTTTAAGCACCTCTATATAAAAATACAACATTTTATATTTTGTATACCAGGTCACTCAGAAAGTATTGCGAGAAAAAGTTTTTATGTATGTGAGATATGCCAGTCATAATATTTAAAAATATGATTACTTAAGTAAGAATAGGTACGTTCCAAATTCAAAACTTCCCTCCACATTTTTTGCGGGCTAATTAAAATTATCGTGTCTCATTGAAAAAATGGATTTGCGTCGAGAACATTTTTGCGCTATGATTTTTTACAATTTTAAGTGTAGCCTGAAATCGGACGCATCGTACTATAGACTACAAATGACTTTCATGAATGAAGGATCTTCTAAGGCAACCGTGTATCGTTACTATAATGAATTTAAGCGTGATCGACTAACTTTGGGGGATGAAGAAAGAAGTGGTGGCCCTTTGACGGCTATTACGGAAGAAAACGTGCTAATAGTGAAAAATTTGATTCCAAGACAATAGACGAGTTACCACCAAGAGATTTAGCATATACTGCAGATTGGATCAGGAAGCCTTCGCGAGATTCTAGACGTGCATTTTCGGGTGCGGAGGATAGTTTCACGATGGGTGCCGCACAACCTCACCGAGGTTCAGAAGCAGGCAAGGGTGGAATGATGCCATGATATGATAGACAAATTTGAAGCAGACTCGTCTCGGCGTGTTTACAACATCGTTACAGGTGATGAATCTAGGATTTATCAATACGATCCAGAAACGAAGCGCCAGTCGACGGTTTGGGTGTTTCTAAACGAATCAACGCATACCAAAATAAAGCGATCTAGAAGCGGAAGATTTTGATCGCGAGTATTTTCAATTTGACTGGCTACTTGGTGTCAATTCCTTTACGAAACCAAAGAAGTATTAACGCCGTATGGTATAATACAAATGCTTGGCAGAAGTTTCCTCTGTTGTGAGCAACAAGCGACCAAACACAGGGCTCCGCGAAATACTGCTCCACGACAATGCGCCCGCTCACACTGCAATCAAATCGTGGAACTTCCTAAAAAGCACGTAGGTTTAACTCCTGGGTCACCCTCCTTGTAGCCCTGACCAAGCAACGTGAGACTTCTTATTCCCAAAAATAAAAAACCAGCTCAAAGAGATAGAATTTTCGTCGCCGAATGATGCGCTCTCAGCGTTCGAGCAGGCTGTTAGCGAAGTGTCTGGGGCGGACTGGAAAGTGTTTCGAAAATTGGTTCAGATGCATGAAACTTTGTGTAGAGGTTGGTAGAGATTACTTTGAAAAGATGTAAATCAAATATATATTCGTAAAACTTTCGGAGTCTCCCACGGACATTACCATATAAAAATTGAAAGGGAAATGAGGGATATCTCTATCAATATTAATTTCGGTTTGAATTTTACCTATACTAAAGCAGTTTCTCAAGTTGAGCGTGGGCTGCACAGGGGTACGATTCTGTCATTTAGCGACTCTTTTTAAAAAAAATGCTAATATAATTCATTACATTTTTTGTTTTTATTTGTTTGTGAGGGCGTTGGAGAAAAATTGCTATGGTCGAGGGGACAAAGTGGGACATGGGACCAAATAGGTTTGGAAACAACATGAATGTTTTGAATTAAATTTTCCTTGACTTTTTAGAAATTATTGGTATTATTAACAGTAAATGAATCCTCCATAAATGTATTTTACTGAAACATAATCATTCATGACTATTACACATGACAAAATTAAGTTGTAGCCATGCCACTTGTGAAAGCATATTATATAATATTCTTTTAATGGTTATTACAAAGTTAGATAAAATTGGTTTATGAGATAAAATTTATTTTGTTACATATTAATGTTTTCATTGTCCTCCGGGACACATTTAATTTTGTTTTGGATTTTACTGTTCTGTTTTCTAAAACAAGCACTAGGCAACTAATATGGATTCCGAATGGTATTCTGAAATAAACATTCTGTAAAGAGAAATGTGTTAATAAGAGGATTGAGGCTAACAGGTTAACAGACTGTATAATACTTAGAAGGCTTGAGGCTGACAAAGTATTTACTGGCAATACTATGAATTCAGTAGTGGACAGTAAAAAATCCCCCACCTAATTTTTCTTCTAGATTATTTTATTGAAGTCCTAATGACTAATAAAAGAATGAGGAAAAATACATGAGAATATTAAGACATATAATAGACACAGTGTTGACTCAAATAACACAATAAAAATATTTTTGAGGTATATAAAAATCTATGTACAACAAAAATATAGTGATAATAAAATACTAATAGAGTTTATTAGTATATACTTATTAAAAAAAAGAATGGGTATACCTTTTGGCATTCCTATTCTCTTAAAATAATAATAATTTTGAATCCAAAGAGTTCTCTGAAAGAGGATTAACACATTACCTGCCGCGTGGGGCATATACGCCCCATGCTGAAATTACCTGTCAAGAAGTTTTGACCATGTGTTATCAAAAAGAATAACATTAAGCTTAAAATAATGACATACAACTTTAATCTAAATCGAATTTTACTTAGATCATTAATTGCCGAATAAAGGATTGTCAAATTGTATTTTGTATGGCGCCTCACTGGACCGCAACGAAAAATATGCAAAAAATGCTCTGGCAAGCAATGCGGTAATACATAAAATTTTTGGATTGTGGTTTGATATATTCTTTAAGCTTTTGTATTGGTAATATAAATGTTAATAAGATAAAAACTTTATTTCTATAAGTTTATTTTTAGTAAATGTCTTATTTTAATAAATGTCTCAAAAGCACAAAAATCTGATAACACAATCCTACCTTATGCCTAATTGAGGATAAACAACTTACAAAAAAATTAAGTTGATCAGGAAATAAAGTAAATATTGTCTTATAGTTACTGATTTAGATCTATGATTAGGTTTTTAATTATTTGAAAAAAAAAGAGGCAGTGATTTTTTGTCTCTACAGTAAGCCACTTTGCACTCATTACTAGGCAAGATTGATATTATACACAATTCTTTTATTTTCAACTATTTGTATTAAACGATTTGGATGAAATTATAACTTAAAGAAATAACAATAAACCTATAAATTAGCAAAGTTAAATGGTATAATAAAATAATGATGATTTGATGATAAATATTCAAACATTTTTATTATTTCTTTTGTAATGGAACAAACTGCCAAGAAAAATATTGATCCAATGATGCCTAATTTAGTGTCTTATAGTATCTCATTGGCTTAGCTTTTTTCACTTATAATAATAAGAACAATATAACAGAAAAACTTAATAGTCATTTTTACTACTACATGCTGCTCTTAAGTTTTCTTTTCAAAAATACAGTATTAGTGTTAGTGTGTATTTAATTTTAAGTAATATTAAAGATATGCAACTTTTATGTAGGTCAGAGGTTAGTTAGTAAAATTGAAATTAATTTATATTCTGCATATTTGAAGGATGTTATGACCTATAGAAGGGCAATACTTGTTGCAATAAATATATATAATACTATACTCCTGTAGTTAAGTAACAAATATGGGGTAATCTTCAAGATAATCTTTACCAAAAAATCTTTACTAAAATAAATAATTTAGCAGTATATCACTTAAAATTTATAAATTGGCGCAACAGCAATTTATACTTACTAATATTCTACTTGTTGTTGAACTTCCAGTCTTGCCGACACATAGGACACTGCTGTTGCGGTTGAGAGTGCAGCCACTTAACTATGCAGTGTATGTGGAAGCAGTGTGAGCAGGCACCCCAAACTAATGGACAATCGTCGCCAGGCAGTTTGCAATCCGGACAACAACTATCGAAGGGCATGCGACATATGCCGCAATTGTCATCATTGGCTATCCAACGCCATGTAGCTACACCAGTCCAACCTTAATTATTTACAACGTATAATTAATAATGAAGCGTGTATTTGAAACTTTCAACTAAACAACAATAAAACATACTTTTAATGGTGACCTTCATTGCATGATACGATCATCATATGGGTAATAACTGACGTGAAAAGATTTAGATGTATTTATTTTAAATGTAAATACAAGTTAAATGTGAAATAAATGGTTAAACATTTATGTGTAACGAAAAAATTACAATTCAGACTTATTTTCGCAGTTTGACAACTTTTATCTGTTAATCACAGATACAACACTCAAATTTGTTAATTCAGTAATTAATTATTAAGTAAAGTATTAAATTTCATACCACACAGCACGTTTCACTTTTGAATGACTATTTTATCCTATATTGTTCTTATTTTCGAGAATAATAATTGATAGTCGTGATTTCATTTAAAAAACATAAATTCATAAATTTTTTAAGATGTAACACTATGGAGTATTATTGACCATTAACCTAAATGTCAAAGTAAGCCAGCGATTGTCAAACAAGTGTCATCTTAAATAAGCAAAGGAAATTGTTGATGTGTTGGAGCTTTTTTGGCTTTTACGGATAATTACCATAAATATAATTTGAAAAATCTAAAATGACTACTTTTGATTCAAAATATGACGTAAGTATAAATAATATTCAAGTAAAGATGCCGTTTCATATTTTCTGTTAGTTTGATATTTTGTTCAATAATTAAAAAATATATTTTTGGATTTATCAATAAACATTTATGTTTCTTTATTTGTTTTATTTAAATATTGAGTTTATTTATTAGTTAATATCACACGTCATTCGTAAAAATAGTATTTTGTTTAATGTTTACCTTTTAATTTACTTTGTTAGTAATCACTTTACAAGGAAATGGTACAAGTACTAGATAAGATAAACATGAAGTTTTAAGTAAATCACGGCAACGAATACCAAAATATTGGTTTGGTTATTGGTTTTCATAATATTTTCTTTGAATATCTACTGTTTTGAATTATTCCTATGAGTTCTGAATTATCTAAACTATTACTTCACTAATTTTTACTATAATTAGAATTTTTGCTTTGTAAATAGTTTTATAACTTAAGATTACTACAATGAGTACACTAAATATTAAATCATGTAAGATATTGAATACACATAATATTTAAAGGAGGATGGAACTTAATATGCAATTACACCAAGAATAGGATAATAATAGAGTAAAACAAGATTAAATGGTATTGAGCCGAACATACAATATGTATATACCATAGCACCATCGTGATATACCATAGTGTAATGATTTACATGGTTGCCTTGTAGTGAAAAAATCCTGGCTTAGATTCCTGGACCACGGGAGAAGTGGAGTCTGGATGGTGATAGGATTTTTCAAACCCTACTGTCTAGCTACCACCCACAATGTCAATCTGGAGCTGTTACAGCATTGTTGTATTCCTGCAGTCATACATATGCGAGTTAGATGTATTCTGTATTCTTTTTCTATATTATTATGTATTATTCTATCTAGGGCCTCATTATTAAATGACTTCATGTGAAATCGAGGCCAAGTGTTAACCCATAAGTGATAAAAAAATCATTTGAAATGGAATTGTTGTTTTTGTGCAATGTAGATGTTTCCTGCTGGTGATGTGGGGGTTGTAGAAGGTGAAATGAATATTCCTACAAGAGGAGTGCCCTCTGGAGAGAGTATGGAGTTTAATACACTCGATGAACCTATCAAAGAAACATTTGTAAGTTGCGTTTGTAATCATTAATTTTGATATAAGTGTGCAAATGCATAATTTTGACTTTTATGAGAATCAAAAGGTATTTATTTTAGACAAATCAATCAATTTTTGAAAATTAATTCTCTCATTTAGAACAAAATCTATCCCTCAAAACAACCAATGGAATAAAATTTATTCAATACTATGTACATATTAAACAAAGTTTAGCATTAAAAGTTTTATAGCTAAAGGTCTGTATTACGACTAGAATAAAAGATAATTAGGTAACTATCGTTTATTATTCTCAGTACCACATAAATCAATTGACAGACACAAAAAATACCCGCTAAAATACACCTTTTATTACAGAATGTATAAAGTACAATCTACAGGAATTAACAATAAATTACAGTCTACATCATATATGTAGATATCTCTTTGTTGATCTAATCTTTGTTAATCTAAGTTAATAATTTGTAACATTCAGTGTTCTAACATCAATAGTTTCTGTTTTTAAAAATGTAAATATATAGTGAACATATCCAGTTTTTCATAAAATTACTCCCCAAAATACTTAAAATGCTCAAAAGTAGAAAGTACTATAACAAAAGTTTTTAACAGAAATTGTCAAACCATAAAAAATAAATAGAATACAAGAGAATAAAAATTCAAGTGAATATGCAGATCTACGCAGTCCATCCTAACAAGTCACAATAGGAAACAGATTAATGTTGCCTGTCTATTAATTTTCAAGGGTGGCTTTCCCCATAGTTATAAGTTTTTTTTATACAATATGGTCCTTTTTTCAGATGCGAGATTTAAGAGCTGTTGGGAACAAATTTTTTCATGTCCTCATACCGAGAGAAAAGACGAGTCTATTGAAGGAGTGTAAGTTTCTACTTAGTTCAAGAAACATGGATGGTGCTAAACATGCTAATTCCTCCACTTTTTATTGGCATTATTAATTTTTTTGAAGATTCTTTATGGCTTGTATGGCAATGAAAAACTATCTAATCATCTATCATTTGATGTTGAACAAATTTTGACGATAAATAAATAGTTTTTGGTTCTTGTAAATAATAAAAGAATGGTTTACATATATTACACTTAAAATACCTGGTGTGTTTATTGTTTATATAAATGGTAATGTATACCAAAACAAAGTAATTAATGAAAAAATATTTTTCTTTATTAAGAGGATACAATGGGGATTCATTGGGATTAATAGTTTATGAAATTTTTAGTGAATATGTGATTGTTTTATATAGGGGTCTATGAAATGTTACTCTTAATGTAAATTTCAAAACCATTTAACCTGTTAATAGTGGAATTCCTTATTAAAACATCACAAAGTGCAGAATTAAAAGCAAGAAATGACAAGTTTACATGCTAAACACAGTAAAAAATCCTGTTATAGTTTTACAAAATATGTAGAATTTCTTAATACATGGCATTTTTTTTATTCTACACTGTGAATGTACCCAATTAATTCACAGTACAACACTGCAAATGTACCCAACTAATTCACAGTACAATTTTTAATTGACCTGTATACATACATGTTAAAGGCACTTAACTAGCTAATACATATTATTTTCTTATAATTTTTAGGGGATCTATGGGGTCCACTGCTACTGTGCACCCTCATGGCTACGATCTTGCAGGGTTCTACAGAGCGCGCCGATAACTCCAATGATGGTGGACCAGAGTTTGCAGAAGTATTTGTGCTCGTGTGGATTGGTGCAGCAGTAGTTACTGCCAATTCCAAACTCTTAGGAGGCAACATGTAAGTCTCTTGACCCAAAAGTGGGAATGTTACTTGTTGGATTTGCATACAAGTCAGTTTGTAGCAATATTGCTCCTAAACATCTGAACTGAATATCATTTGTGTTTTGTTTTGGGGATATTTTAATTATTAATTTAATTTTATACTTATTATTACATTGACTTTCAACTAAGACAGTTGGTAATAGGTCTCGTCTGCTGGAAATCATCCCCTTAAGTACCACTGCAGCATCTATTTCTGCTGCAAAGTAGTAATGTGCAAACATTACCATGTGCACGTTGAAAAGGTTATGTAAGCTAGTGAATTACTTACATAAAGATACTTAACATTTAATGAGACATTTTGTGGTCATAATCATGTCAAAATTATTGTGGCTGTGCCTTATTCTTATAAGCAAGAATTTCATATAACCATCTAACAAACGTCCTAGTATCCTCGTGCTTAAATTAAAAAAAAACTATGTTAGAATAAAAATGTGTTTTGCATTTAAAATATTGTAATACCTTAGTGAAATCAATGTAATATTTATTCACAGATCATTTTTCCAATCGGTTTGTGTGCTGGGCTACTGTCTATTCCCAATCGCTTTGGCGTTAATTATCTGCCGGATCATTTTGTTCACCACCCAGAACTCATTCCTCTTCTTTCTGCGTTTGGTAATTTCAATGGTTAGCTTCATTTGGGCAACATTTGGTAAGTAATAATAGATATTTTATATATTATGTGAACTCTTTACATTACCTTAACATCTTTAACTATAAAGAAATCTGTAGTGCTTAATAGCAGTATTGAATAAAATATAAAGAAATATTATAATTTTTTTTTAACCATGTATTATTTGATATATGCTCTGCTGGAGCGTTTTTTGAATATTGTTCAAATTTGCAATCTTGTGAGGTGTAATTAAAAATTTAATTAACCTTTGATATGGATTGTTGTTGTATGGTATTATTGTTTAAAGTAAATATTTTAGAAATCATGTAGTCAAAACTTTTTCATGTCTTAATAGAAAAGTCTCATATATGTATAATATAACACTTAAAGCCATAGAATAAATAATTATGTTAACATCAGTAAAAATTCAATTTGAGTAAAACTTTCACTATTCAATTTGTAATACAAAATGTTTAGTCCTTTTAGCTCAGTAATTTGACTAGTGGCATTGTGCTCAAAAGAATAGTTAGACAAATACTGTAATGCTAACTTTGAATTAAGAGGTAAGACTTACATTAAATAAAAAAATGAATTAGGAACCTCCCCGAGTACATCTACAAATTATATTATTTAAGTATATATAAAAAGTTATAAGTATATAATATATTTTTCACAACACTTATTCTTTCATTATTTCTTAAGCTACTTCACATACATTTTTGTTATTTCAGCTGCAACAAAGTTCCTTGGAGACAGTCAACCAGAAGGCAAGAAGGCGTTAGCGGTGTACCCAATATGCTTATTCTATTTCATCCTGTCATGGTTGGTCGTTTCTCATAATAATGTTTAAGTGCACCTCTCTTAGTACCGAATATTTGTATTTATTGTTGTGATATAAACATTTTTAGAATAATTTGTGAATATTTTTTTAAGATTAAGGAATTTAATGAATTTCGGCAATGAATAATGACCTTCGACGTTTTGCTACATTTTACATAATACAGTCAAGGGGACTCTTCTGGTCACAGGCAAGCACAAGTTACATCCCCAGCCATACGTCAACACGATCTTTATTATTATGCATCATAAGATTTTTATACTTCGTAATATTTATCGACATTCCATTTATAATTTATTAACTCTGGATTACTCACTACTCGAGTTTTGTACATATTATTAATTAAAATACTATTTTCTGTCTTTAGTATTTTATTGAATACCTTAGTAAAACATTTATGTCTAAAAATACATAACTTATGGAAATTCGAGACATTCAGTACATTTTGTGTTAGTTACTGATTATAGCAGGTACACTACGACTAGTGAACTAACAGACAGTGTCAAAGCTTACTTACAAACTATTTGTAATATTTTTAATTGTGCATTGACACGAAAAAGATATTGTACCAATAAATACAAAGAATATAAAATTTAATTATTAAAACATTTCGAAAAGTAAGACCGACAGGCTTGTGTACACTATCAATTTGATCAATAACTGGGGAAAGATGATAAATATTTATTGAATATACATTGTTCTTTTTTCTACACATCATAGAATAATGTTCTAAAATAAAATTTAAAAAATATCACTTTCAGTATCACAAATAAATAAAATTATAATCCTAATAACATGCAAAATATTTGGAACATTCATAATTATAATAAAAACGACTATAAAACGTCTCGGATAGAAGTGTAAAAAGAGTATATTTTGAATCTCAAAAGTACTTTACACCTATATAGTGAAAAATACGTAAAATCAAACATCAAAATTTGCTGTTATTCTAACATTGCACTATTTTATTGAAGTAGTTTAAATTGGATTTTTTTTTAATTACAATTTTACACACAGTCAGACAGGATCATATAATTTGTAAAGCGATAAAATGTATAAACATTACCCGAAACGTTACCCGAAAAAAATATGTTTGTATAATTGTGGGTATAAAATAGTTTAAATATTTAAGTCGCTGTTATCAATGTAATAGAATACAGAAAAACCGTACATTGTTTGTTGTGAATAATTGTGTTATTAAATTAACCCTTTTAAAACGATTTTATATTTGTAGAAAACAAATTTTTTTGTAAACGAGTTAAATTTGCGAATACGATTGAATAGAATCGCGGTAGGAGTTGGAGCAACCGCAGAGTACTTTGTTTACTATCTATATAATCCAACTTAAACCTGAGTATTTAGTCTGGTCTTACTAGTCTACTGCTAGGTATGGTGTACGAGGAGTCTTGAACGGGTTGAAAGCCTCGTAAATTATGTTTTAACATAATAATATTACATATAGTATTAAAACAGAAAAATCTAATTGTACGTGCGACACAATTACATCTAAAATGCAGCATAAATGTTTTGTGCGCGGCCATAAGTCATTGAAAATTTAAAAAAAAGTACACTTAAAAGCAGTAATTTTCGTGTAATAAGTTATATCTCATTAATTTTCTTTTCGTAGTATTTTTTATATACGCATTATTTTATATTCATGAAAGTTGGTATATTTTTTTTGTATGAAATGAAGAATTCTCCAAAATATAACCATATTGCATAAATTCATGGTATAAACAGAAATTATTTGTTGCCGAACTTTTAATTTTAAATTGTTTTACAAAGCTACGGCCCAAATATGAAACAAATTGCTTAAAAATAAACATTTCAGTCGATACCAGTCTAATCTAACACCAAAAGCAAACATTTAATGTCTGACAGGAACGAAATTGGCGCCAACTAACATATACCAAACAATTTTTTAATGGCAAAGGACTCTCTCGTACAGCCTAACTAGATTCTGAGCCGCTTGACGTTTTGTCTGGACTTCTTGGAGGTGAAGGTTTAGGCGACGTTCTTGTGGGTGGCTGGTAGGACATATGCATCTGAATAGTGTCCCTAGCTTTCCTAGCGCTCTTGTACGTGAGCGAGTTAGCGCGCGGCTTGCGGCGTGAGAAGTGACGCTCCACCCACTTGAGCATCGCGAGCACGGAGTCCGTGGATGACAGGCGTCTCTCGGCCGAAGTCTTTGTTATATGCGATGATGCGATGCGGAACGTCGCCGCCATACCTTTCAGTGCCTAGTAAAAAAATATCGATTCAACTGTTATATACCATAATATGTATTGTCATTGAATTATATTCATAATGTGATGTAAATAATTAAATATAATACTTTTAGATAATAATTTTTACCAGCATGGCATCTTCATCTGTGACGTCATCACCTGCGTAGATGATTCTGATCCTTTCGCTCCAGTCCAGTCCAAACGCTGTTCTCAGAATATATATAGACGCACGACCTGTTGTATTGTGAAAGTGTTATAATAATAACGTAAGATTTTGGTCATATTTTATCCTCACGGGCACGCTTTTCAATTTCGCATACCGGCAGGGTAACGTCTCGCACGATCCATCGCGTACTTGTGTTAGTGAGTAATCGATATTTCAACAACCATCTGGTGAGATCTTATTTATTATAAAGGGTTATTATATTATTATCATGTTTTAAGTAACATTGATTAGCGAAATTGTAAACAAACAATTATTCATATTTCTCAGATGTCTATTAATAATTAGAAATCTATATTTATATGATATTGTGTTGAGAATATGCACTTTTTTTTTTACTTTTACCTCTCCATCATTTTTGTTTGATGTTTTAAAGTTATTCCATGTTTTTAGATTACATTTTTTTCTATTTATTTAAACATACATATTTTATATACTAACATCTAAATTGTCCATGATCCATTAAGTAAATTATTCTGATTAATAATTAAAAGTTGCGGTAATTTGTTGCGTTATACAGATATGATCACCTTTGTTCCACTGGACGGGCGGGCGGGCCTCGAGTGCGCAGTGCGCGGGAGCAGGCGTGAAGCCCGCTGCCACAATTAGCCGGCGCGCCTGCTCCACCAGCGCGGGGCGTTTCGAAACCGGCGTCTCGCGAAAGTGGAACGTGAGGAGCGCCCCCTTGTTTTCGACCCACGCACCGTCCTTGCACACCTGAGCAAAATACAAGCATCTCGTTAAATATACTCAAGTGAAAAAGACAATTTTTTTTCAACAAAAAAGAGAAAAATACACAGCTAGCTAGATATATTGCTCTTTACCACATTGTGGACATCGCTTTGAGACACGTTGGTGTGTCCCTTTAAAATTGGTCACTAATGTTGGCACGCTACTAATTGGCGGTAGAACATTATTTCTTAACAGAATTCGTCTAGGTGGTGGTCTATACCATCAGGCATTTTGTAAATGTCGGAAAAGTATCACATATTTCGTAAGAAGTAATAATGATGTATTTTACGCCTATTTACGGTATTATATTGTTACATAATTTATTAAGCTATCATTTATTGACATATTGACATTTATTATCAATGAAACTTTGTCAATTTCCAATCAATTTCATTTGTTTTATGTACAATCAAAATCACTTACACATGTTTGTTCAATTAAGCATATCTTTTATAGGAGAATTATTGTCATATCAAAACCGTAAACAACCTTGGTTGTTTAATTGATATTTATATAAGTATTAAAATGTCAAGTTTTTCGGTCCTATATTACCTGCTCTTGTAAAGATTTGAGTAGTTCCACCACCTTATCTTGCAACTCCATGGGCATCGGATGAACGAATTTGCTGCCGTCTGGATGTAATATTTCCAATCCATGGTTACCAGCATATGTTATACCTTCTATTCCCACCTAAAGAGTAAAGTTCATTCGTGAAACTTTTAAATATGCTATTGGTCATTGAATTTCATATGATGGTAAGATATAACAAAGCCATAGATCGTAAAGCTTGTTCGCCAAGAATATTTCAGACTTTCATATGTTTAACTGCCGGACATAGCAATGCTGTTATGGTGACAGATTGATATTGAGAATACTAACTAATTAGTCGGGTTTAAAAAAACCTTACCACCATCCAATATTTAATATAGAAGTTACTATTTTATTAACTGTCATATATGTTTCATTAACACTAAACATACATTTTAATTTTAATTCTATTTGTTATCGATCATTGCCAGATGTTAGTATTGAAAAATCAGAAAGGAATATATTTTATGTCGTTAAAAAAAAAGATTGGGTTTTAAAATTTATTTTTATTGTGGCCTTGGAATCAAATCAGAGACGTCAATGTTAAGGCAAATCATTATATTATCTCTTGGTCACTAAGGCAGATTATTCCCTACTGTTAAATTTGTGTGAATATTAGTGAATATATCTTCACGTCAGTAAGGAGTCTTAGCCCCACAATGAGTACCAACAATAAACAAACACGAAACGGAAAGGGCCCTGAAGTTGTTTACCGTGCTACGCTTTATATTATTGAGTTACGAGTGTGACAATTAAAAATGTACATCGACATGTACAAACGTTGATCTCACTACTAGGTTGTTTTCAATTTCATATAGGTCATAATATGTTTAAATGTATTTTTCACCATTCGGCCTTTCTAACAATTTTTTTAATGATTTAAAATTAATTTAAAGTAAATAATATTTTTTAATACATAGTGGCAAAAGTAAAAAGAATAGTTGATAATTCATAGTGTCACACAATGAAATGTTACATGAACAAAAAATTCTTCATCGAGAATAAAATCAAACGAGTGCGATGCGTTCCGAAATAATACTACAAATTCATTTATTTACAGTTTATCACACGTCGTGTAGTTTCTGAGGTTTTGTTTGAAATATATCATGTCTTAACTATAGCTTCATAATTTTTAATACTAAGTAAGTGGAAACACTCGGGCATTGTTGTATAAATTATTAAAGCTAATTGTGTATGAGCATAGGACAAGCCCCTATACACGTCACGAAGATACAAGACCTGTTTAATTTGCAGGACTATTGACCGGCCATATACATATATATAAACTTATATGATCTCGGCACGCGTAAATATTTTTGTTTAAGACACGGCTATCTCTGGTCAGGGTTCGCTCTGATAAGACGCTTTGTTATTGCGAACCTACGTAGTAAATGTTTATATAGCGTGATTTATTTTGTTGATAAAATAAAGATTAAAAATATTCGTAGCGACCGATGGGAGTAATTGTTGGCGAATGTGCAAAGTATATAAACTTTATATACAAAATCTACGGGCAAATATAGTAGGAGTTTTTGTCAATATTTAACGCCACTATACTGACTATTATATAAGACAGGAAATTTATATTTGCATACATTTAGTAAAATGCTTTTGGTATGACATAATAGACATTTTATTTCCATTAAATTTGTTTAGATGTAGATAATGGTTTGCCTTTGTTAATATTTGAATGAACTGTATTGCGAAGCAAAAGTTGCTAAAAGTTAAGTACCGTCCCTGTGTTAGAATAGCATTCTTTTGATATATTATAATTTATATATATTAGATATTTGTTTCTATTTTCAATACCTTTGTATAATTTGAAAGCAAAATTTATAATAACATTTATATCGAATCAGTGTTCTTACTTTTGAACCCGCAAGTCTAAGTTATCTGCCGTTTTGATTAACGCAAGCGGGAGTGGGAGTGGGGAGTAGAATAAACGATCTCCAGATAGCCCTGACCGAATAATTGCTGTTGATAAAAACCGTAGAGCGTTCGTGCGTGACACTACAATATCTGTACATTTTTTACGTCAGTCCATTGATATGTTGTTTTTATCTGAATGCTCTTGATTTTACAATAATTATGATTAATTCTCTGTTTGTATGTTCCGCGATCTTTTATATTTCAAGTATTAGCAACATGGACTATAGTACATGATTTTCTGTTTCGTTAAATTTCTTGCGGTGTACATGACCATTGGCATTTCCTTCGCCGAGTGCATCTTCATTTTTAATTTATGTGCGCAAAAAGATGGTTATCTTTAATGTGCTATATATACCATCCGTTACCGTCTATGACCATATTTTCACTCAACAGTAGATAAAAAAGTGCCCTTATGTACCTTTTTAGGGAACGTAAGCAAATGAACAAGCGGTTTACATTACAGTAAGTGGTCACCGTAGCCCACAGTC
>DWQX01002757.1:0-20405 GCA_018245475.1 Pharmacophagus antenor
AATATATATATATGGTCTCTGAATAAAAGAAATCATCATTTAAAAAACTTAAAACACGCTTTAATAGAAAACAAATTAAAAGATTGATTTTATAACTGCTTTTATCACTATTTCTATTTAAATTAATGTAATGTCTCCTAGTGGGTGAAATTCGAGTTTCAAGTTTCCACTACCTAAATATACACAAGGCAAGCTATTAAAAGCGTGTTAAAAACAACGGATGGTTATTTCCAATAAAGAACGTAGTGAACAAAAGAACCTTTGGTAAATGATAGGGGCATCCCACTTATTGATGATAGTATTAATTGCTGAATAACAAATAAGATCGTAAAAAATCGCATTGAGATTGCCATTACTTTATTATACCCCCATAGCGAACGACGATGCACGCGAACCGCATGTATATACTCTATTTTGCATAAATAATTAAATAATTAATGCAAGTTATGAATAAAAGACTAACTCGCCTAATTTGAATTTTTGATTGTTAATTTGCTATCGTTTGCAGAATTTCAACTCAATTACTTTAATAAGTGAAATAATATAAGGATAATAAGGGACTAAGAAATGTTCCAGAATTGCGATTGCTTTATGTGAATTCAAGTTCCTTCTACGTCATCATAAAACCTCGTTGCTTTCGTTCGCATCAAACATAGCTTTGTCAGGAATTTTCACCGACCTAATTTCTCATAGTATTAAAGAAATTGTATTTATTCTATCTTATTTTTTTCAATCTTTGTTTAATACTTAAAAAAAACTCTGTTTTTATAATCTGAAAGTAATAATCGTTTGATTTATAGTACCTAAACATTTTAAGCGAAGCTTTAATTGCCTATTATCACCGATTTAACGTCTTCAACGAATGGTTTTAACAAAGACATATTTTAATAAAATTTCCACCAGATGCCAAGTTATATTACATTACGATAATGGCATTTAAATTTACGATTTAAAGAAAATCAAAAACACTAAAACTATATAGCTTTCTATGATAAACATTTCTAGAAAAACTTTGCTGTAAAGAATTCTCTTGAAATAAATTCATAAATTATATTAATGAAGTACCACAATTAGAAGGAAAAACGTGCTGCAATAAAAACTAAGCGTGTGTGTTTGCAAATTTATGAATATAAATATTGTGTCGTTAAATTTAAGGTTACTTGTTTATAAAAAGTTAACTGCAATTCCTGTGAGCACGCGAAATTTCAATGAACATCAAGGTCAAGGAAGTTGGAATACATTTTATGATAAATGCTGTATATACAGAGTAGCAAATCCTCTGTAATAAATATTTTTTTTTATTTTTACTTTGTACCGAACACTCGAACACTGTATTAATCGTAAAAATTTATTTTGTAATACACACATCAAAAAAGTCTAACCAACACATATAAATTTCAATTTTACTGTTAATGTTATCCTGCGGCAATTGTTCCCAATGAAATTTTAGAAAGTCCATCAGTTATTGGGTTGTTGTCACTCCATCCGAGTCCTTTAAAACACGTCTCTGGAATATATCCCATGCATGCTCGATGGGGTTGAGGTCTAGCGATTGTGCAGGCTATGGCAATACTATGATGTTTTCCGTTGCCAAGTATTCCCGTGTGTGGAAAGCTGTATGCAAACGCGCATTGTCATGCATCAACATGAAATCGGAGCCAAGCGTTTGTGCGAATGGATGAACATAAGACCTTAGAACATCCTTAACGTAATTTACAGCGTTCATGTTACCATTTACAAAAACGAGCTCAGTTCGTTTGTTCTTCATAATACCCGGCCATACCATAACTGTTGAGCCGTTGTATGGATGCATTTCCTGAACGTACTTCAGTCTTTCAGTATTTCTAGGACATCGGTACACTCTTATCCTTCTAGTATCAGGCTTGAACCCAAATCGAGACTCATTGCAAAATAAAATTTTATCCCTTTGTTCCTGGGTCCATGTAATGTGTTCCCTACACCATTCATTTCGACGAACGCGATTCCCGTGATGTATTATTGTTGAGCACCTAATTGTCCGTCGTGCACGTAGTCCATACTAATGCAATCGTTTTCGCAGTTTTTCGCATTTCATCTGCGTTCAAATGACGTCGCTCTATGACCTAAAAAATGTCTCAAAATCCAAATTTGTTCAAAACTTTTTCAAATTATTGTTTAAATCATAAAATTGATACAGAATACTAAATTTTAATAAGCAAAAAAAAAAACACTATAAAATTCTAACAACTGCATTAATTTTTGAATTTGTGAAAAAAAGAAAACATACGTGAAATTTATTTACAACCAGCCAGTATGTCCTCTAGATAAAAAAAGTTTACTTAGGTAACCTACTTGGTAAGACATGATATAATAATTTGAAATAGATGTGTTGCTTAGACTTTTTTGATGTGTGTATAGTCATTTAAAGTATTCATTATGAAAATGTTTTCGTATTTTAAATTATATAAAATAAAAATATTCATTTCACTGTCATAACTTGAATTTATTTTATTCAGATCAGTAGATAACATACCTTATATATTAACGATATGTGGAATTTTGAAATCTGTAAAGGATTTATAAATTTCACTATAAACTTAAAGGTCAGGAAATGTGCTTTAAGTATTATTTGGTTTTAAGGTACAGTCGAGTACAAAATAATTATCAAAGAGTAATCAGTAACCACTTTATAATAATATAGAGTGATAACTGATATTATCAGACTAAAATTTTATCTCTATAGAATATCAATGAAGAGTTTGTAATAACTGTTTTTTTCTCTTCTTATCTTCTATGTTTAAGTAAATGTTTCTAGCGATTATTGGTTAGTTCAAAGTAAAGAAGAAAAAAATCATAGTAAATTGTTTCGCGAATATTGACATAAAATTGTAGTACAAGAGAATCTTTGTTTAATCTGTTATTTTTTTGTTAAACTAATTTGATTAATTATAAAGCAAATATTCGTGAGTAGAAGTGTACTAGGCGAACTTTCGTGATATAACAAACTGACATGCTACTCAATGCCTAGCTACGTAAACGCAAGGCTACCATTGATTCAATACAGTTTAAAAATTTATCATCAATATTCTTCACTAGTAGAAATGTGAAAAAATTATACTGTGAATCATAGCCAACATTGAATAACTATTTATACATATTTATTATTCAATATATGTTGAAAAGAGATAATGTGAAATGTAATAAAGGACAATTCAATAATACTTTTGATTACTGAATTTGCTTCATTCGATTTCAGATTTTTTTTTCGATTATCGACTTATTACCTTTTTTTAGTTCAAATGCAAAGGTATCAAACCTCTTAATGTTATATAGTGCTATATGTGAAAAGCTATCGCAGCCCAACGATCAGTTACAAGTGTTATCTACTTGAGAAAAAAATTCAAACACCACTGTGAAGTCTTAGAAAAATGTAACAATGCAATCGCTTTTATCACTAGTAAATTTAATATTAAATACACATATTCATTAAGACTATAATCTACATTAGAAAAATATTTAATTAAAATCATACACTACTTTTACTTAAAACTAAGAAAACATGATGTTATTTCATACACTACAAAAATTATATATGTCTAAATTGACAAAAGTTATAACAATTTACGAATACAAAGAAATAATATCAAGAAATTATTAATACAAAAACAATTCAGTTGTTTCATATAATTTCGACACAAATTTCCTTCCGTTCGTCACTGCGTGTGAATTTTGGCAAAACTGATCGCCAAGGACGATGGTAAATGAGAGCGGCTTCGTGACTACGGCCAAGGTTCCCCCACAATGTTTTCGACTAATGTCTAGTTCAAATTATTAATAGCGACAGTCAACAAGGAAGTTTCTTATTCTACTATAACCTTCAGATTTAATGTGCTTAGTGTTTCATGTGTAAAGCTCTTTTTATACTTTGTTTTGAAGACACTACGAAAAAGAGATTGTGAAAGAAGCCATAATGGTTGGGTAGTTTCATTACTAGCTAACCTATCTATTTGTTGAGATGAAGTATAGAGGGAGGCGTTGCAATATAATGTAGGAATAACTTGTAAAAATATTTTTTATAAATATGCATGAATGTTAATAATTACATTTACTCTTTTATTTATATGTAAATCAAGGAACAAATTCACATTTACCATAATAATAAATGTTATTAAAGGCTTCTGAGGAAACAAAGGATATCCAGATTTTTCCGAAGATATATTTAGCGTACCTCTAATATAAACTAGTTCTACTGTTAACAACTTATTACCAGTCATGGTGGTTTATGTTGAGGGCCATTAAATATTGCTTTAGTGTAGTCCTAAAAACGTAATCTACTTATTTCCCTAGTTTCACGAAAATGTTACATCTCGTAGACATCGATGGGTTATTGGTAAATCTTAAAAAAAGAAAACGCTTTAAGTTGTGAGACCATTTGATGAACTAACAAATAGTATGAATTTTATTATCGGTATTGGGATAACATGTGATTTTAAATACACATGATGTTAAATGACGATGTCAAAAAGGTTGTAGATGGTGAAGTGCACTAAGTGACTAGAGTACTCTGTCACATGTATAGATGCCGGAATAGAGCAATTTTGCTTTGTAGGTTGATATTGACGATGGTCGCTAACCAGGGTTCCACCGGAATAGAACCCTTTACATCCATGTTATGAGGCACGATAAGGCAAGCTACTATGCTACAGAAGCAGTTAATCTTAGTCTTAATTTTATTTTTGAAAAAATATTCTTGCTTTTATAATATAGTCAAAACTAAGGAAGGTTTTAGCATTTTATGCCATCTAGTATAATATCACGAACACTTGAAGAAGACTCCGTGCACAAATAGTCTTCTCAAAAGAATGTTTAAAATAAACTACAGATGTCACTAAAATTAATTAAATTAATTTTAACATGTAATGAAAGTTGAAATGATTTAATTGTAAATATTTTTATTAAATAAAAATTGAAATCAGGAATATTACTTTTGCTGGAATATCACAAAAACATACATGAAATTTACATCCACTACAACTCTTTTTAAGTCGTCCTCAGTGCATTATTCCTTTAAACAAGCGTTGCATCTTTTTTGTAAAAAACTAGCGACTATATACAACGTTATGCTTAAGTGCGATTTTAGAACATAGCTCATTCTAACTCCTCGCTGTGCTACCACACACACTAGGCCATTTAATGTGTGCCGTCCACCTTTCTTATAATCGGCCATCAGCGCCTTTTACTCTGAAAACCCGCCAACACCAACAACATTTTTCGTCATGGTTTTTTATTTTCCTATACTTAATAGACTGGCTAGACAGGGACGATATGGTAATGGTCACCAAACCAAAAAAAAACAACTGTCGTTTTCATTTTAAACTTTCTTTAACCGTTAAGTTTAATATCTTTAAACCTATTAATATGGGATAAGTTATGGTAGACAATAAATCTTTCTTTATAATTACAGTACTCAAATCTAAGAAAACATTACGTTAATTAATAGATCAAAACCGTTACTTTGTTTGCTGTTATGACATGCATCAATTTTCTGCGGCACAGTATAGCAGTGTAAATTTGAAACTGAATAGCAAATGTTTATAGTGTGCGAGAGCTGACAGGCGCTTTGTTTCCGCCAGCAGTGTCCAATATATTTATAAGTACAAATATTTGTGCATCATAAAGTATAATACATTAAAGTTAGACTGGAGAAGACGTTATAAGAAAAATATCTCATGTTATTAAAGCAGTAATGTTAGCAAAATGTATAGATTGCAACAATTTACAGTAATGGTGTATTGTTTCATGTCTTGAATGATGACAACGAGCATGTGCCAATCCTAATACTACTCGTATATTTATACGGGAAGGTGAACCACTTACTATTTTTTCTTTGTTCATTTTTATGATTTTCAATTAGACAATTATGCTAGTCCTCTGTTACATCTAATCACTGTTAGTATCCAGCTGAAGGGAACGATTGCCTTGTGGATAGATTGTTTAAAAAACTTATAATATCCTAAACTTACACAAATAAAGTATTGTGTGAAACGTTCAGCTACACAAGTCCTTCGATTTGCACGGTATTCAAATTATACGATTCCGCCTTTAAAAACCAAAAAAATTCTTATTCTGACATACTTATGTTATGAAGGTCATAGCGAGACTATCAATCAGAATAATTTGAGTACTTTGCAAATTGAGGAACTGGTATATTTCTGATTTTTATGAGCATACGGTTTTACTAGCCAGGTATGTAAAGTTTCTGCCTTCCTTTTATAGTTGATATTGAAGTAATCATATAATTGTACACGGAAAGGTCTTTTTTCGCTCCGATAAACTACAAAGCTTTAATATTTTTTAAAGCAATAATTAATTAATCAGTCTACAAAATTTTATTAGCACTCGTATGGTACAGATTAAAAATTTACATACTGAATATAATTCATGTATTGTCTGCGTTCAGAATATTCAATGTGGCGTGTGTTTTATCATAATTTCTACATGCTTATATGAGCGTGAAAATTGTTACACTTTACATACAATGTGTTCTGTATCTGTGAAGTGACTGCACTCGTTCACAAGTTTCGTTTATGACTGGGGAAGGACAAGCTATTAATAGTCGAGTCATTGCCCTTTACTGTATTTACCCATTAAGCAAACAAAAGTAAAACAATTTTTATGTCTGCCAATTACGTTCAAAACTGCTTTTTGATTATTTCACTTAGGCTGACACTTTTCAGTTATGTACATACATAGATTTTTCCTGTATTATTTTTTTTATTATTAATTTATGTTATGACATTACTAATAAACTATTTATCGTATTGCGAATCGGTCTGGTATGGTTTGGCTGCTAGTTTTTAATAAATAATCTTAATCAAGGCGCAGTTACTTTTTATTGTGCCAACAAAACGTTAATTCTGACATTTTTTATGTTAACAGTTTTTCCAGTCCTGTAAAATCATTTGAAAATTCTTACTGAGGAATTTTGCCGTACCATCTAAATTATTATTAATAATAGAGTAATTGCCTCGTTACCTTTTTCTTTGTGTACAGGGGAGATACCTTCAAAAAAAAATGCTCTGATTTCTGTGGGAAAATCAAGGCTATTTAGTGATTTTGAAAACCCTCTTTGGTACACGCTCTAAGCATTTGGAGAAGATCTCTGTTCGCAATAATAGCTTCCCCTTTAATGCTATGCTGAAAAATAGACATCGATTTCTACACCGATAGCTAAAAACCATTTTCCAGCCGTTGTTCTTTCAAGAGTTGTTGTTAGAACGATAAGGTAATAAACAAATAAAGCCTTCCTTACTATTAACAAATATTACATAACTTTTTCAACATAAAGATAGAAGCCGCCTTTATGGTGTAGCATTCGCCTCCTTTGATTCCGCTTTGACCGAAGCAGCATTTTGTATTATAATAGTCACTTACTAAAGGAAGCTACGGCTTTTCTTATTTTGTAACCTGCATTATGTCGTTACATCAGAAGTTTATAGCACAATATTTAGTGGTGAACTAATATTAAATTTGTATTTTCAAAAAATTTGGTAATGGCATTTCTCTGAAGGGTTTGAGCGGCGGTTGATATCCAAACAACATATAGAAGCATTAGGCTAAGGTTTTTATTCTTAAATTCAGTTGCTTATTTAATAAGGCTGATTGATGTTAACTAACCTTTAGATAAACGGACAAAATTCAATTTTACTGTGGAGTATTCTCGTAAATATAAGAGAAGCTATAAAAAGTAATTAAACATAAACATAATGTATTGAATATATATACTCCGAAACCAGGCGGCCACATGAACGTATTTTCATATTTATTTTTTGAATATGCAAAGAAGTACATAAAGTAATAAAATGGTCTTAAACAATACATATACGATAATACTTGTTAAAATAGTAAATCGTATTGCATGTGCTTCTATGAGACACATGCGCAAGGTTAAAATGCCTTTTTAAATATTTTTGCATACGCTTTATGAAATTATGCTTAGCTTTCATTAGTATTTGTTTTACTTTGTAGAAGTTCCCGTGTCAATTTTTTATATTACAATACGTTACTCATTTTAGATTTTATTTTTATTACATCATTAATAAAGCGAATACAAAATTAATTTCCGTTTCTTTAAATTTCTGTTTTAACCACTACTACAATTTTAAACCGATTGATTTTTTTTATAAAAAATTGATCTTTAAAAAGATATGTTCCGTTATTTCAAGATTATGAGCTGTTTAAAGTTTTCCTTATTGGTAATTAAAAATTTTTAGTTGATGTCATCATAAGTTAAAATGAACCATTGTTAGCAATGTCAGCATTACTACTCCGGTATGGTATAAGAAATTAATAGTATTACTCAATTAGTTACAGTAACGCAATTCCTTTGGATAGGCACGAGACTGGAGTAGTAAGCAAGGGACCTAATGAGTCTGCTTCAAATCACTTTGAACTCAGGAATAAACTTTAACAAAGTGGGAACAATTTGTTTATATTTTTAACTTTAACCATTTGTTGGTTAATTCTCCATGCGAATTGTAACATTTTTGTTATTATTTACTAACATAAATTATGAATTTGCCTGTATTAATTTTTATAACGAGTTCAAAATATGAATTTTATTTACTGTTTATACATTGCAACACTAATTGGTTGTAAACTACTTGTACTTTCAATACTGATATAAACAAAAGGTAGACATATATGAATGTAATCATTATATTATTTTAACACACAAATATGAATAGTGATTTAAATTGGTTAATAATCTCAAAGGAAATGTAGAAGTTAAACAACTGTGTCATCAGCAGATGTTAATTTTCAATGTACGAGTTACATCAGTTTGACGCATACGGACCCTTATCAACCTTTATATCAAACATGGATAACATTTTAATTTTAATTAATATTAATAACAAAATTTATTTTTAAACATGAGAATATTTTACGAAACGATGAACGTGCCATTCTTCACTTCCCAGCGATTCGCTTCGTTCCTTTGTAATACGTTTTATAACTAGTTTCTCCGTTCAAGTATGAGGCGCCGTGAAACGCAGAGCGGATAAGCGGCAATAACGTTTGTTTTACCATTTAAAATTAAATTAACATGAAGAATCGTGCACAATATAAAAAAGAAAACTCGAATGATGTTATAACAAAAAAAAAACAAAGCTTTCTTAATTTCTTATAAGTAGGAATTATTTTTTAATGTTTAAAAGGAACAACTATGAGTCGTATTTTTTTTTTATAAAAAATGCAATTGGTATAGAAGGTCGGTAAATAGGTTATCCCGGAAGTACATAGTTTAACTAATAAACTTTTAAAAAAAATTACGATTCGAATAGAGAACTTCTTGTCGTAAAATAAAAAAGATCAGATGTTATGATCTTACATACTCGTACTAAATATTAACGAATTATTTAGTTCTAGTTGTCCTAACCTCGTTAAAAGTGGTAAAATGCGTTTTAATATAAGTTTATTAAAGAAAAATTTGACGATAATTCTCATCTTTGTAATATAAAAATATTATCTTCATTGATAGAAATATCCTAGATACGCTCAACAACGGATATAAAATTTATGCCTCCTAAAACCGGAGTGCGAAATGATCTATAACTTCGTCGAAAATAATTCTCTTACGCAGCCTGTCCAATTCCTATCGAAGACATCCCTTAGTTTTATAGAGAAAAAACACAAATTGTTACCTTTTTATAGTTATTCAATAAGTTGGTCAATTTGATAATTTAAATTTAAAGAACTTATTTGATGACCAAGAAATGATTAAATTGTTACGTTAATAACAGTTAAGTAACGAAAAAGCGAAAGGGGTCATTATAAACATTTATTACTTTACAAGATATTCATTGTGGAAAGAGGTACACATGAATAATGGATTCTAAATGGTGGTAGTTTTTTTTTAATCCGCCCAGTTAGCTACCAACCTCAATTTTAACCTTCGGCTAGCGTTACTACGTTCCATCACTTACATATGTGAAATCTGGTCTATTCTGTGCGAGCATGTTTCATCATCCATGAACATTTTTGACAAAACATCATGTCAAATTGAAGTCCAGTGTTAGGGCATGTTAGTTCATTGCTATTAATAAAAACAATTTTCATTTGCTACAGCGCTTTTCAAATCGTTGAAGCACAGTTCATTGGATAGTTGTTATTTTTCTACATAAAAAAAAGTTTACGCGTCGCTGTAATATTTAAAAAAAAGTGCCATTTGTGTTTTCCTATAATACTCTGGCTCTCATATGTATGACTCCCGGGACATAGCAATGCGTTTATGGTGGTCGATTGACATTAAGATTGGTAGCTAGCCGAGGGGGTTCAAAAAATCCTACCACTTTCTAGACTCCACTGCGTCGTGGAAGCAGTTACAAGTATCAAGTCACTGCATTCTTACAAAGCAAGCGGGTAGTAACTCTTCTTTCATTTAAGAATTAATATTGTTAATATTACCGTAAAAAGTAATTTTTCACATGAATTTTCTTGCTTTCCGTAAACACGTGCACCATTACTGAATTAGGTCATTGGATATTAATGAGTAGAGATAGCATCTGCAACTTCAAAGATTCCGTGAAGGATCGATGTTAAAGTTTATAGCTTCTAGGGTATTTCAGGTAAATTGTGATTTTGTTAGAAGTACTATAATTATTTTTAGAGAATTTAAAGCAAAATATATAGAAGAGATATTTATCAGTTCACTTTGCATCGATAGGTTGAAGCGAGCAATGGTCTACGTCACTTCGCGTAACCAATTACGTTCCTTCCGTTTAGGGTTATAAAAAGTGTGTAAAATGTAGTAAAAACATTACTAAAAAGTACAGGTCTTGAGTGTAACAATGTGATAAAAAATTACATTCCGATTCTGATTGTGCTAAGCTATCCGATAAACAATTGCTTACCCTTCGCAGTCCAGCTGGTTCGTAATTGTTCACGCAGATCATTGTATTTGATTCTGGAAAAGTACGAAGAACATTTAATAGTGGGTCACTACTTTAATATTGAGCCTTTTGATACTCGAAAACAAGATATTAACAGAGAGATAATGAAAACCTTTAGAGATGAAATGAGTAACCTGCAATCTTCTCTGGATGTACTGTGTAGTCAGTTTAGAACTCTCTCATCTTTATTGGAAGTAGCCGGATTACCTGACAGCGCATCCTAAAAACTTTTGGTTCTAAATAAAATTTGAATGTTATTAACATACAATCGTCCTAGCGTTTACCCGGATTAATAAAAATCCGGGCCCGTGTCTTGTAGAGATGAAGACGAAAACTGTTCAAAAACTGTGGGTTAGCGCTAGTAAAAAAGTGCAACTCACTGCTGGAGGCTTACTTCCTAATATCCGTAAAGAAGACACAGTTGTGCGTGTCTACACCGGAGAAGCACTAACGAAACATCACTGCAGGAAACGAGAAGCCAGTTAAGTAAAACCTTCAAGTTTAAATGATATAAGGATCGTAAAGTTTATGTTGGACAAAATAATAATATTAATATTATTTATATTAATTTTATTCCACAAGTTTAACTAATTAATAAACAGAATAAGTTAAAAGATACTCCTTCTTAAGTGCTTTTATTTTGGTTTGTTTATTGCTTTTTATTATGACTATAAAAATCAAACAAGTTTTTAACTGTAACTTATTTCTATTTCTTACAACTATTATTTATTATTTCTTACAACTACCTGCGAAGTGTCATCTAAAAGTTTTGTGCATTCATATCAACATCAGATCACACAAACACTATAAAATTGCTTCAAGTAATTCAAAACTGTCCCTTTCCATTTCATGTTATTGTAATAAACGAAGTTGGAATTTCTATTACTATTATTAATCTGTTCAATACACCTGGCTATAATATGCATATGCAATTACGTAGTAATAAAAGGTGTGGAGGCAATATAATCTACGTTAAATAATAATTTACTTTCATAAAAGAAAAAATAATAACATCAGGAAGTTAATTAAGGAAACTGCGGCCGGAGTTTGAAAACTAAATATATTTATAATAAAAATTACAATTTATAACTAAAACGTGACAATTTCTTGGTGATTCAAAGAAAAGTGATTCGTCCCGAGCGGTTTCGGCCTTTGCTTGGCTGTCTTCATGCGTAAGCGTTCTAAGTCGCGGAACGGCGATGGAGTGCCCTTGCTGTTGAGAGCCCGACAGCATTGGATGACCGATTCTGTCTAAAATATAAATGGTAACGGCGTAAGTACGTGTTACTGGTACTATCAAAATACCTTTAAATCAAAGCATATTTTTATGTTGTGTGTATAGGTCACTGTCCACAAATAAATACTTGTTTATTAATAAGCTAAATAACTACATCTTAGTTGAGTTTGGCTCAAAATAAAACTTATTTTTACCTAAGTTACCTTACCTATTTTAACCTGGTTTATCCAAGATACTAACATCGATTTAAAAACTATATAAACATACAAAGATGGATATCTAGAAACATTTAGCGAGCGCAGAATAATGTGTTAAATCTTTGTTTTCACTAGAATTGAGACAAAATTAAATTCAGATACTAACTTAAACTTTTTAATGATAACACTTTTGCATATTTCCACACATTAATTCCGTGTTCTGCGGTGTTAGACATCGTAGTAGCCAATCATCGAGTTATCATTTTTACCTGCAGGAATCCAAATATATACAGGCTCTTACGAAACCAAAGGTGTATTGTGATAAGTTAAGACAAGAATTGAAAAATAGAAACTGGTTATCGACGAACAATGTGCACTGATCTAAGGAAATTAAAATTTTATTCGTAGCTCATTCGAAATAATAAATGTTACTGGATTAACTACGTAAGTAACTTTTGTAATAAACTCAGGCAATTTTTAGGTAATATTGTAATTCTGAAAAATCGTTTACCTTTTAAAGTTAAATTAATGGATCAACTATTCATTGGCTGAGAGCTATATACAATATAGGCTTAGTAGTTACGATTGCACCTACAAGTTTTATATTAATAAAATATACCTATAAATTATACTATACTTTAAATTTCTTAAAAAATATAGTTGCGTCTACTATTACAAAAAAAATTGATCTTGACAACACTTCATTGTTAAAACTTTATAAAACCCTATATATTAAAACACAAGTTAATTTCACGTTATTAAAGGAATACTTTTTAATTTTTATTTTTAAATTAATGGCAACATGCTGTATATACGCGGGCCAGTGCACAAAGACAATTGTATACAATACGCGTAATAAAGGGTAATATTTCATCCCCGCCCAATTAACCATCTACCCGTAAAATAACGCAACGAAATTACAAGAAATAATACAAAGCAAAAATTAAAGACGTAATTTTAAGGGTTCCGTACATAAAGAGTGGCAAATGAATGCCTATTACTGAGACTTCGCCGTCCGTATTTCCGTCTATCAGCGGAATGTCTATCTGTACGTTTTATGAACCGTGATAGGTAGATAGCTGAAATTTTCAGGGATTGTGTATATCTATAGCCATTACAGTAACAAATATAATAATACTTACAAGAAGCGTTATTTTATTATTATGGTACGAAAGCCTTCGCGGTGCGCAAACGACATGTACTTGGTCCTTTATATTAAATATTATAAGTGAATTTATTAGCATTAAGTATCTAAAGAAATCTTTGTGCTTTTTTAATGTTATGTAGTCCTTAAGTGTACACGTATCTTCGTTTTAAATGTAAAATACACAAAAATAAAATTAAATTCGTTTCACTAAATGTTTTTCTTAAGTGCTAGATAAAATATTTTTTAATGATGATTAATCCATTTATTAGTTCAATATATAGGATAATTTTGAGCTATCTTAGTGTTAACGGGGAAGTGTGTTAAAGATAATTCATTTTAAACATTAACATGGCTTTAATGTTGACTTAATGTTTTTGAGCAAATTTTGACATTTCATTCGGGTCAATGGTATGTGGGAACGAAAAGTGATACATGTAATAAAAAAATAAAAACGAATTATTCATGCACATAATACATATACACATACGTAAACGTTTACATTACAATGTAAATTTTCAACTTTAATATTTAAACCATTCATAAGTAACTAAAAGAAAGCGATGAGTAAATGCTTACAAAGAATGAATTCATACAATCGTTACAACGGTACATTTAACATAATGAGAAGGTTCTGTGATCGCTGTTAGGGTAAAAGTAAAATAATAGCGTGGTGAAGATATACCGAATACGTAAGAGATATCCATTTGGCCTTTACTCCGAAATTATCTTAACTGAAGCGAATTAGTAAAAGCATCAGAACGGCAGCAGGCATTTTTCCTGAGGCATTTGTACTTTTGTATTAAGTACGTAATATAATAAAGATTTAATTAAATATTTAGATTAACAGAATATTTTAACCGATAGATACATGGAAATATAATGAAGAAAATTAGTCCAGTAATTAAAAGAAAAGATTATTGTTACTTTTAATTGTATATTAATTTTCATATTCTCATTGGCCTTTAATACTTTTTCTTTTTCTCAGGGTTTATTCTATCTGTATTCTCAATAAACTATGACAAACTGAATCTTTAAGTTACTCCTTTTACGTCTTAATTTAGGTGGTGTACTAAAATTAAGTAAATAAATACTTAAAAAAATACCATACACATATACAATGATACAGTTTATACCATACTCGCTTGTTTATTAACGCTTACTACTGAGTGTATATATATTAGATTTGTACTGCCATTAAATTTCACCAAAAGCATAGCTTGTTCGATAAAGTTTCACAGATATATAATAAATCTTTGTAAAACAATTATAATATCTAAAATGATATCAATCAAAAGAAAAGTAAACGATAACACGTTAAAATAATATATTTTTTTAAATTATCGAGACGATTGAAAGAAAATTTGATGTACGTCTTTGATAGGAGTCGCATTTGAAATGAATTAAAAAATTTGGTTTATGCTATTTTGTATGGGATTGATAATATTTATTGTTTAGTACTCACGTTACTACAATTTACTCTCTCTAGACTTGTAATTTTATACCACAAATTACGTTACGAATGGAACTTTTATTTCCTGTTTATACCGTTTATTACATAATATTAAAAAAGATTGATTTTCCTATAAATTAAATTTAAACATATCGCATTTTTTAAACATTTTTTAAATTGTAACTTTAGAAATCTCCTATCTATTAACCTAAGAAATTAACAAAACTGTACAGCAGGTGTCAAATGTTTGTTTCTTAGTTATTTGATAAAGTATGTTTCTCACGCTCAGACTTGATGTTACCAAGTCTTTAAAATAATAGGTTTAACTGCAAACAAAACGATTTTGTTGAATTCTCACGTACACCGATTACAAACAACAATGAAGAGGAACATTTCGAAATGAGTCAAACAAACTTACTTTTTACGTTTTCATGGTTCACTAAAATGCATTTTCTTTTAGAAAAAAATATATTCTTACAATAGACCATTTTAATTAATCCATTCAAGACCATAACGTATTCGCACTGATGAAAACATATGACCATTAACAAAAATTATTTTATTCTATGTTAGATCGGTTACCTATGAGAGAAAACCACTATTGCTTTTACTTTACCCCAGACTAAATTCAATATTGAAAAATATAACTTTCGCAGTATGCTTAATAATTATTTCGTATTTTAATCATTATGTAATATTATATATTCACACATAACAATTTATCCAATCGCGGTTTGTTTTTTAGAAAGGAAACATTAATTCTCGTTTAGACTAATTACTAGTCTAACCTAATTAATGCGATTGAAATTGGAAAATATAGTTTCTCGTTTAAGATAAGAAATTTTTTGGGAAATGGAAATTCGCCCTTCTTCCTTTTAGTCATTATTAAAATTTGTATTTTTATATTTTTTGTTCTATATTGTTTTAAAAAGAATAAATATCATTATTTCATCTAAATAAGTGAAAAGAAATACGTTTAAAGTTTTTTACAATGATAAATCAGAATTGGAAGCTATAATTTAATCTTTACTGTGTGTTCCATGTAATTATTCTCTGCCAATTAGAGTACAATTTTTTTACTACAAAGTGATTAAAAAATTGACATCGCAATGAATTATAATAGTGTAAAATTTTAATTATAATTTATGTAAATATTTACTCTATGTAAGTAACAACGTTCATATACATAATCCATATTAATTTGAAACACCTACGATATATCTTAAATGGTAATAAAATACTGGTACTCTAGCATGTACAGATTAAGCACAATCCGCAGGTGTAACTTAGCCCCTCTCCAACCAAATCAATAAAGATTATTACTGAGCCATACCTCTCACCGTTCCCAGCTAATGGTTGATATCGGAGTTCTGCGTATATTACAAAGTTTGTGATTGTTTCTAATGAACAATTTCTATTAGTATTAAAGTTTGTACTAAAATTATAATTGAAATGTTTTAAGTAGATACATTGTATTAAGTTGGATGAATAATGTCAACAATATAATATAAAATACCCTGTATTTCATTATTTTTTCTTAGTAAAAGATGAACACAAAAATGCTTTTCCTGTGCTTTGTATTCAACCCTGACTGAGAGAAACAGATTCACTGGCTATTATTTCTTACTTTTGTTTCTTTTTTGCGTAGCGAATTTTAAGAACAATGTTGGTACCTACCTTGAAAGTAATCATTAAACGGTAAATAGCAAGTTTGATTTTGGTTTACCTGCAATATTCTAACATTTTTTAAAAATATTTTTTATTGACCAACATGTGCTAATGTTTTTTTAAATCGTTTTCAAATTGTCATTACATGTTGTTATAAATATTTAAGCTAGGTGTACTCGTATATAGCTAGAAAATACTAATAGAAATTTTGCTCTTGTGGTGTTTATTACTGAATAAATCCAGCAACAAATAATCCTCAAGATATATCGGGCGTCATTACATGGGTAAGTTCTAAAGCAAAGAATGTCTTACTAAAATCATGTTGTTAGATTTCGTGCAGGATTTCTCACAAACAAAGATTATTGATTCTTACACGAGAAAAAAAATTAACATATGTCTTTGGACAATAGTAAAACTGTACTCATTTTCATAATCCTTATTTCCTTGCTTTAATTATTTTATCTCACTGTAGTCAAAAGAGCAACGTCGCAACAAATTATGTTAACGAGGTTCAATTTAGCTGAGACTTGAATTAAGGAGTTGTTTGTTTATGAATAATTTCATTACGAATGCTGTTATAATTGTATTGTACTTTTAATAACGTAAACGTTCTTCAGCAACAAAAATATATTTATTTAAAAAGTGGCGGCGAGCCTATGGTAAAAGATACAAAGATAAGTTGTCGACAATGTTCTGTATATTTAAAAACTGACACGTGAAATATTCGAGAACACCAATACCCGAAACCGTTTAATCGACTAATTGAGTACATACCATTCATCCATTTTACAATTAAATTTTATATACATCTTTGAGGTCAAACTAGTGCAACATTTTAGTTAAAAAAAACGGAATACTTCTTTGTATCATTTTCATTAGTGGAAGCTTTATCATCTTTAATGCAATTTGGTCAAATTATGACCATCGCAACGTTTATCTCTCCTGACAAGGAATACTGTCTTTGTATTCGAATGAAGTTACTCGCTGTTGCGCTTTTTGACGACGCTTCATCAGTCACAGGGCTCACGAATTCGGTGATTAATGAGCTATTTTATATTAACTAGGCCAGTGAAACTGGCTGAGATAGCTGCGAGATAGTATTGCAGCAGAAGAACAATTGCTCTTGGTGAGGCAAACTATGTAATCGTCAGACATGGGCTCCAGACCCATCTCCGACCATCATTCATCTACATTGCGATTCGCAGGCGGTGTAAATCGCCCCAGAATTCGGGTGTACCTTTGCGCTTTGGGTGTGTTTGCGCGGTGTGCAGACATGTGTGTCGGCTCACTCGATGGCGAGTTCCGCGAACGACGAGTGTGATGTGTCGGTCAGTGGTGTTGTTGACGAAAGCAGTGTTATGAGTAGTCGGGATTGTTGCTGTGTTTTATCTCGCCCGAACTTTGCTTCGGAACAGACTAACGCGTTTAGCGGACAATGTTTGGAGGGGCGGGGGCAGAGATTCGGCACGTAGACGACTGAGCGGACTATGAGGGGATTGGTATGACACATAACCATATCGAAATAAGTAAGGAATACTGTACAAATATTAATACAGTAGTAAATAAAGTAGATGTAGAAGTACCGGTAATGGTCTAAAGCACGCTGTTGCTAAAGTTAATAAGATAAACTAACGTAAACTAGCTAAACCTAATAAGGTTTATCATTGTTCAACATCTTGAGGCGACTGGCAAAGCGTAGCGTTATGAAAGTTACTTTTAATAGTTTATGGGTAAGTAATGTTGACTTTCAGATGATTTTATTGCTTCTGTAGCACGATATTTCACTTCTTGGCTTGTAATACTGAGATCCCTTGTAGGTCCCGGCTACATAAGTAGTGGACTTTTGCTGGTGGTAGAGTTTTTGCAAACCCGTCGAGTTATCAATCTCAATGTCAATGAGTCGCCATAAAAGTACGACGGTGTTCCAGTAATACATATCTTTTTTTTTCTCACCAAGGCAAGACATGACGCGAAAAAAAAAAGATAGTATGAAAGATATCACTGCAAATTAAGAAAAAAAAATTGATATGAAAATATTTATTTATTCTGTTCTGCATAGCAAGCAATACATTTGTAATTTATGACAGTTTAATCTTCATTTTATTTTATCGACGAACAAGTATGAAAAGAAATAGAAAATACTTTAATAAAAAACGTTTGCACTTTTTGAAATTTTTTTTTCAATAAAAATTTCCGTTACAAAAGTTTGTTATAAGTGTTTTACATTTCCCACTTCACTATTAGCGAAATTTAAAAACTTTAATATAAAACCCATTTCTTCTTTCCTTTTTGGGAGACTGTGGCGAGTACAGCACTTGAAATAAACTTAAAAAAAATACTCAAACGGTAAAAATCCGTACTGCATTTGCTGCTTTTTTTATTTAAGTAATAAATTTAAAATTTTCTGTATCATTGTAAGCGGCTCTACAAATATTGACAAATAAAAAATGCAATTATTTGTGACCATATCACAAAGTCCATTTAAATATATATTATTTATAAATGCGGAAATGTGTCTGTCTGTAACGTTTACTCGCCTAAATCGCCGAACCATTTTAATGAGTTTTAAGATTGAAATAGATCTTTTTGGACAAAAGCACAGACTAACTTTCTATTTAAGGGAGCCGTACTGTTTTATCGAATTCGAATTAACAGTTTCTCTATGAATTTGATTTTTACAATCACTTTTAATGCAATAAATTGAAAATACCTGAGAAGATAGTGAAGTTTATCTTTTTAATGATAGCGTTCACAAGTAAATATCTACTATGCAATTAATTTCCATTCGTTTACATTCTTAAGAGAACAATGTCAACGATTATGTCGTTTTTGAAGAACTGGTGTCTCATGTTATTCATTCATCGTTAATGTTATGTCAATTGAATCATATATAATTATTCGTTAGAAATTTACATGGATGCCTTAACTCTTTCAATTAGTATTAAAAGGAACCTTTTTATTACTACTACAAGAACATGTCCGCTTTTTATTTTGTAATTAGTGAAAAATTAATAGAGCTTAAAGAAAATTCCAGAAACCTTTTTCAGATTCCCTTATCCACCACCAACTATTCACAGTAAAACCTTCGTAATCTAGCAGATGTCTTGCGTGAAATTTGTGATTAGTATAAGCTTTAGGGTCTCATGAAATAAATTATCCGAAGAGAAAGTGGGATTATTTGGTGTTCGATTGCTGTGAGGTTGTTTCCTCATTACTAATCCGGACTTATTTTCAACTTTTTACTTCTGATAAATATCTGAATTTGGAAGATGTGTTAAGTTTTATTATACCGGTTACTTTATTTTTCCTTGAATTGGTACAAATATAGAAAGATAAATATTAATTTTACTGTTGTTGAGTTTACTTGACACAAATGAGAGTATTACTTTATTCGTGTCATCAAAAGAAATAAAACGGTGAAAATAAAAAGATTCTTTTGAGAATTTTATAATAATTTCTACAGTACTAGCCGTCACCTGCCCGCTTCTAGGGGCTTTCATTAACTATTAAGATTATTCCCTCTCCAACGTGTGTTCCAATTTTCGAGTTCATCGAATCTGTGAATAAAAAAATTCAATGTAATTTTAACCATTTTCCCCGTTCTTATGATTGAAATTTCACAATATCTTAGTGACCACCTATATATCGCAAAGAATATACTCTTTAAATTTCATGTTTCTAAGACTGCTGGATTAAACTGTGCGTTGGTACATAGGTTGGTCAGTTGGTGAATCAGTCATAACTTTGTATTTTATATGTATATATATATATATAT
>DWQX01002758.1:0-20389 GCA_018245475.1 Pharmacophagus antenor
CCGATAAACATACGTAGATATTTTTAAATAAATACTTAAATATATTAACAAGCAGACGCAGAAGACGAATGTTCATCTCATGAATGTGTTCCTGAGCGGGAGGCGAACCCCCGACCCCTGGTGTAGGAGTCATGGTCACCACAATAACGCCAACAGGCCAGCAAAATTCAGTTATTGGCATAATTATGTCTTATATAAAAATAAAATAACATCACAACTGATGTTTTATTTAAAAATATTTCTGGACTGTTATCGGTTTTTGGGTATAGCACAGTTTTCGTCATTAATGAACTATAAAGTTTCCATAGAAACAAACACGTTTCACTTACGTTTTTCTTACCGCTTCGGGCTTGAATTATTTTTTGTTCCATAGAAGCATCTCCGAGGTTTAGGTGTTGCTTACAAAAAGACCACTATCAAAATCTGATCAATAAGTGAAAAGATATGCGGGATATAATACATAAAAAGTGTACACAAAAAAAATGTACACGTCAGATTTAAAACCTCCATCTCGTTATCGGTTAAATCACGTCTCGTAACGTAACGTCGGTAAACACAGGAAAAGAAAATATCATAAGTCCTATACTAATACTTTTCTACTACGCGCTCGCAATTAGGACGCTACAAGAGCGATTCTATTTTATTATTTATCTCAATGATAGCTCGCGGATCGCCGGATCCGCGAGCCAGTTTCGATGAAGCTGCAATAGTCGTCAATAAGACCAACGGCGCAAACTTCACCGAATCCAGCAGCAGCAGCAGCAGCAGCAGTCATTTGCCTCATTCGCAGTTCGCGAGCGACTCGAATTGTTTAGTGATCTAGCGGCACCGCGTCGACCGCGGAAAAGGAACGGGCGGGCCGTCGACCCCGCGGGCCACACGTTCCGCGCGCGTAACGGGACGGAGCCCGTGGAGGACCTTCGGTTCATTTTAATTATTACGTTACGTTGAAATGAAACAGAGGAGAAAAAAAAAAGCATTTCGCGAACTTTCGAAACTTCCGACGCGTTAATTAACGAACGGTCTTTATTACGTATTTTCGTAGAAGTCGTCGTGATGAAAAGAGAACTACTTACAGAAGGGCAGGGTATTTAATTCTACTCGTTAAATCCGAAACTGGCAATGGTCGCGAATTCCAATGACACAAAATAAATACCACTTGTGTTGTGCCACTTATTATAAATATATATAATTAACTACCCTCGGCAGACTTAAGTTCGTCTTTTTTAATTTGGTCTATTCTCACTACCATCAATCACCTCATAGCGAGAACATTTTCAATACTTATGGATGTGCAAGCAAATCCTCTTTTCTTCGGAGGTGTTTTAGATAACTTTATTTAAATTTTTTTCTTGCAATAGCAAGATAAACAACACATTGTATTTTGGTTCGATCTTCATTTATGACCAAGTACTGCCTACCTCAAAGGGTTAAGAAAAGGGGGAGGTTGCTAAACTCCCCGATTTGACCTAATTTAACCCTTTCGCTACCGACGTCTGATATACGTGACCCAAATTGTGAGCCCAAATTTATGAATTTTGAACAAATGTAGCATATATGTATATGTGGAACGAGGGAGTATGTATATATATATATAAATTAAAAGTAGTAACTGTATGTTGTTATTATAATATATTCATTTAGTATTTATATTATAGTTTTACTTTCAACTGCCTCCGTGGCACAGTGGTTTACCCCTTTCCTTGTAGCGCGCAGGTCTTAGGTTCGATTCTCGGGCCACAGGAGTAGTGATGTCTGGATGGTGGTAGGATTTTTCGACTACACCTGACTACCTACCACCCACAATGTCAATCTGCCGTCGTAACGGCATCGCTGTGTTCCGCCCGCCGTACGTGTGAGAGGTGTATCTTGGGCGAACACCCTTCACAATCTTCACCCGTCACTTCACATCACGTGATAAAGGACAAGTGTACGTTTTACAACTATTAATTAAACGAAACAGCGCGACAGATAAATGGTGGTGAACGTATTCGCTGCTCCAATTTTCTATGAGGTGACGTCATACGGAAAACATCTCCAGCCCAGTTTTAGCGGGTCGGTAAATTCTTAGTGCAGCGACTGGAATTAATTGCGACACTTAATCTTGCGCGCTCCGCGACGCGCCGCCCCGCCCCGGAGGCGGAGGCGGCGCAGGCGCTCGCGGCCAGCGCCGCGTGACTCGGACCGTCAGGGTTCAGCTCGAGGTCCTGCATGCGAAGCTTACGCGAGCGTTCGCGTATCGAATGTGACGCACTCTGAAACACTGGATTCTAAAAGTTACTTCTCTTGGCAGATTCACCCTGTTCCATTTTGCAGTGAAATAACGAACAGACGCTACGCAAACAGTCTAATTACCTAACAATTCATTGCATTTTTTTTATTTTCATCTCACGCGATGTTAAGGGTCGATATGATTTTAAATGGTTCACCCACGTACGTACATAGACAATTTTGATATATTGTAATTTATCTTTATTCATTACATATGTAAACTAAACTATCCTACAAAAGATGTTTACTCCACTTTTCTTTATTGTTAATTTCCAACTTCAAAGTCAGGCTGTCTGCCGAAATAGGCCTATAGTTACCTTCACATGTGTCCAAGCTAAATGATTGTTTACAATAAGGACTTAATGGCAGGCATGTTATAATAACCACCTTCGAGATATGCAGATATTAAAGGATGTAACATGTACTTACTTTACAAAATTGTCTTATTTCTCTTCGAGGTGTGTATGAAGAAAACTATTGTGGGCTTAATCTCGTTTTTGTATGTATATATAAAATAACCTTTGTTAATATAATTTTTTTTATCTGTTATCGGCTAACACTTGACCTCGATTTCACCTGATGTTAAGTGACAATGAGGCCGTAGAATGGTGAAGCGTGTTCGCTCAGAATACATCCGCCTCTCGCGTGTGATGGCCGGAGCGCAGCGATTCTGTTAAGGCTGCAGATTGACCAGGGCTGTAGCTAGCCAACCGGGTTTGAGAGCCCCAACGCTATCCACACTACTCCTGTGACCCGGCATTCGAACCCGGGACCTCTGCGCTACAAAGCAAACTGGTAAACCACTGCGCCACTGCTGCTGCTGCTGGGTTCGGTGTAGTTTGCGCTATTAGTCTTTTCGCCAACAATTACAGCTTCATCGAAACTGGCCTACGGATCCGGTGATAAGTGAGCTCTCCACCACAGACACATTAGGTTACTGCATACATAATGTATAAATGGAATAAAGGAACTATTAAAGTTAGACTAATAAAGTTATGCAGTGACATACGCATAGTATTAAGAATTTTCTTGCTCTCATCAGACCATTTAAAGAAAAATAAACATAAGCCGTACAGCGGGCCGCGGAGCTGTCGTAAGATTTGAAAGTACGGTAATGGCGTTTCGGATGGAACTGCCCCGTGCCCCGGCTTAATGGACGAGATAGTAATCGACGGTGTCGGGAAATTGAGTGGTTTCCTGTAAAAGTGATTCGGGCGTCTCATAATACGTACTAGTATTTAGAGCGAAAGTGAAGGAACGACGAATTGTTCTTTGTGTTTTGTGTTCTACGAGCAACGAAAATTCGAACAGGCGTGCAACAACTGGTCGATGTTAAGAAATAAGTACCGCTGCTGCTACCGGCTTCGGAGAAGTTCGCGCTGTTTGTCTTTTTGACGAGTTTCACAACTTCATCTGATATTGACTCAAGACTCCGGTGAGCCGTGAGCTTAGGAAATAAGCAATTTATGTTTACGTTTTACACGTGCAACTTGATCAAAACTCATTTGGTGTAAAGTGATGACGTGGCCACGGGCGGTAAAGCACACGATTCTAGAAGCAGAGTAGTCATACCGTTGTTAAAGACAGCCAACGTAATCGAACTGGAACACTGACGCGGGCGACTCGTTCCGATCCTCTGCTTTGTGCGTTGCGAGCGGAGGGGCGAAGCACTTCGTCCGAATGCGGGGCGTGTCCGCGGCAAATGGTCTCAGAGTGTCCGCGGCAAATGGTCCCGGAGTGTCCGCTGCGAATGGTTTTGTAACACTCCGTGCGTCCAAGCGTCCGATGGCGGAAAGGGGGTGGTGGAAGTGTCGTGCGTGTACATTTCGATGTGTTTGGTCTTAAACTGATAACAAGATCGAGGTACTGACCACATAGCGAGCGTTATCACTTTATTTTCTGTACTTTATGTATGATTACGTAGAACTTTGTATAAAATATACGGATTTTGTACCTTTTTTTTTAATTGAGAGAGGTGCACCGATGATTGCGTCAATAAAACATAAAAAAATATATGTTAAGAAAATAGAGGAAATTGCTTTTGCACATGTACGTAATTTCTGCTCCGATTCTGTGTTTATTCTGTTTGTATTTATCTTTTTTTTTACTTTATCTGTCATAATTTCGAAGTAATTTACGGCTATATAAGCCCGCTCATATACCTTATATAAGACAATTTGTGTACTCGATCCAGGGCATACATTTACAGACCAATGTGGCTTCCTCGGATGTAAGTGACTAAAATTCTATTTATCAATATAAGAAGTATACTAGAAATCGACAAATATATACAATCCAAAAGTATTCTTAACTCTTTGAGGCATTAAAGTGGAAAGGATTAAACCTTTTGGATGTATTTCGCGGCACGGTGCGACATTTTTAGTCCAATCACGAAATCCCGCCGTACCTGCATGTGCATAGGTTTTTATTTCGCGTTATTTACGTAAACCAGTTATGTCTTCGAACAATATTACAAATATAAAGCTATTTTGTTATGTCTTTATAAGCAGTTATTAATAAAAAAATATACCAATTTTGTTTCACTTAAAACCCGAAAAAATACCTGTGCAACATGGGTCTATTTTTGAACTGAAATCGTGTGCCTCGAACAGTTAAAGAGCATTATTAGAAGATATTGATTTGATAACGAACAAAACAGACCACAACAAGCAGAGATCGATAACTTATAATTTCAATGTATTCATTGATGAATCGAAGTGAAGGTAATTTTATTTATGGAAATATCGGCATTATCCTACTGTGAGCAGCCGCTCCACATAGTTTTGCTCAATGACATACGTACATCATTGAGCTGCTCCTCGGGCCGCGATTATTCCGGGCGGGGTGGTGGTGGTGCGAAGGTCGCCCCCTCACCTCCTCCCCCCACCCCTGCCCCGGCGCTCCGACGCCCAGGGTTCCATTTTATCGCGAAGTTGGCAGCGACTAACTTATCGCTATACTTTAGTTAACTTGTTCCGTGCGACGTAAAGTCGTACATTTTATTTTGTAAGCCTCACTCGGTGCTGCGACGGTCAATGTGCTGCTGTGATCACTTACTACCGCGTGAACTCGTCGCCTGGCATTCCTATTCGTTAAAAAAGCTGTATTTGAAGACGAAGAAGACGGGTAACAGACTGCTTCCGAGCGGCTAAGCTGCTGTTTCGTAGCGCGGAGTTCTCTGATTGGAATGTGGCCTCAAATAAATGATGGAAGTTAGCTGGTGGTATAGTTAATACCTTTCTCATATTATCAAGCCGCCGCCGTCACTGCATCGCTGTGTTTCGGTACACTTGTGTATGAAATCCGAATTGTTTTGAACAGGCACACTTCCTCATTCAGGATCACTTAACATCGTGTGATTAGATCGTATTAGTCCACTTGCCACTTCGCGCAGTCAATCTATAAAAAAATCTACCATTACGCAGGTGAACCCGACTAAAACCGGAGGCGACAACTTTATCCGCAACGTTTCGTGTTCGATAAGGGATTTTGGCCAATGCATGAAAGAAAAAAAGGTTTCCATTTATGACATAGAGCGTCTCCCCTCGCCCGCTTGCCAACTGAAACCCTAAGGCCGGCGCGTCGGGACCGAACGTTCGCGACTGGAGATAAAACGTTCACCTTGGAAGCTTACGCTAGATCCCCTTCCAACAAACTTCGCTTGGCTCGAGTCAAGGCTTTGTATTAACATCTTTAATTGTTTTATTTATACATTCGTCCCTAGCAGTGCGACTTGATTCAAATGAAAGTAAAAAAAAAAATATAAAAGCTTACTCCCAAAGGCCTAGACAAGCACATTGGTCGTCGCCCAACTCGCGCCGTCAGAGTTAATAAAAAGAATTTGTAGTCGATGGCAAAGTAGTGCATTTAGATGAGATATTATTAAAAAAAATAGTATTAACATTCACGCTGTCTTATCTCTATATATTTCTCAGTTTAATTAAAGGTACGTCGAATAATTCTCAGGACAGTCACATGAGACGATGAATTCATAAAATAATGTGTTCTATTTGTATTGCCTATGTTTATCATATTTAGGAAGGCAAAATTGAGGTAAAGATAATCATGCTGGTACACGATATCATTATCTTTATGATACCATACAACGTATGGTATATGGCATACATGGTTAAATAAATTTAACGAATATGACACCCCATATTTTATTGCCAATACAAAAAATGTGAAAAAATAATATTTTCTAGCGCTTCGACTAGCGCTATAATTTATGGAAATTAGTGAAGTAATAATATCTATTATATAAGGTAGTACCAGGCCACTTCGAAATCCTTCCAATTCCTTTAAGGTTATAATCAGAATGTTACCAGTTCAGTCCGTCTTTCGCTGTATTGTGTGTGAAAAAAAACCAAAACGTATATCTTTTAATATAATTTTTAGCGATTCTCAGTTAGTAAATGATAATAAATCAATCCATATGCAAACATTTATTTTACATAGTTTATATCTGTATATGTTTAAGATCAACCCAAGGAATAAATAGTAAATTAATTTAAATATCCTCAACCTATCTAGTCTTTTATTGGTATCATCATTGTAAGTTAACCGTGTAGCTCCGTCGACATTCAACAAACCCCTGATAGCAACAATGTATACCCCGATCAGACGTAATGAAGTAAGGATATAACATATGTAATGTAGCATAATACTAGGCCTTAGTACACCAATTACAAACACAGACCCGTAATAAGACTTTTGGTAATATATTAGAATTCGATTTATTTTCTCATAGAAGCAACATGCGTACTTACAAAAAATATTGTGCGAGTTTACCTACTTGCATTAATAGATACATAAAGACAGTAATTTATAAAAAAAAACCCGGTAACAGTGAATATCTTCCCATCATATTTAAACCTCATTATAAAGTCATAAAGGAAATGCATCGTTACCCCCGCGTTCCGCGAAATCTTACAAAACTGACACAGGTTGCTTATTGGTTTTTTTTTTTTTTATTTACAACAAACTAGTTTGTGTACGAACGGTCACTGTTTTCGTAGCCGACGATACAAGCGTTTGAGACGACTCGACATTTTCATACTCCTCCGGTACGATGTTTTGTACGAGCGTAGGCAAATGCCACCCACACGAAGTCCCGCGGCGCAGGCAGCGAGCCGCTGCGGATCTGCGCAGCGAATGCCGCGTTGGCCGCATTCTGGCGCGAACGGATCGCGGAGGAGCGGCAACGTCGCACTCGCGCTCGACAATCGGGTAACAATGTCTCAATACAAAGATTCCGTAAAATGATAAACAAAGTGTAAAAGTGATATCGCAACTAATGTTAAGAATTTTCTCAGTACAATATTAGTAGTTTGTATAAACAGTAATTTTTCTTTTATTAGACGTATTATTAAAAACTAATACGGCATTCCGTTTTTTTTACGTATTTGATTAGAATATCTTATTATTGTTATAGTCTGTAAGTTCTTATTGTTTAAAAATGTTGTAACCAATGAGAGCGTATACTGAGCACTATAAAACAATGTTATAATGAAATAGCTGTCTATATTACTAGAAATTATACTAATGGTTTTTACTGTTAACAATTCTCTAAATTAAGCAACACAGAGCTAATTGAGACGTTAAAAGCATATACAAAATATGTTGATATTGTCTCGTTCACTTTTCTCGATTACTTCCAATTCGGGTACGGTTTGTCCTGCAAACCGGTCGTCGTGCGAGGTCACCCTATTCGTACGTACACAAAGTTATACTAGTTATGGCTATGCCGCTAGCATCCCGCACGGCTGGCCGAGTGCGTTTATACAACGGTTACTGCACCTGGAGCCCTATTTGTTATTTCTTCGAGGAATAAGATAATCGCACTTGGAACGTTTTCGAACGCAAACCGTCGGATGCAGGCGTCTTCTATCGACCAGTACTGCGCCGTAATCGGGACTTAAGAAATTCAAGGTCAGCGGCGTACCACTAGTGATGTGAATTGGGTACGACACATTTATTCACCGCACAAAATAATGTCGACGTTTCCGTACCAAACTATCGAACGCAACAAACCTTCGTATTTTGTTTGCCGAAATAGGAAATTCAGATGTTCCTTTAGACGCTTTTTTAATAAATACGAACGTAGAAGACGCTTTCATTCGCTCCAATTAACAGTCATTTATTGTAATAAAATTAATGATGTAATAAAATTCGTGAGAATTGCTTAAGAATCCTGGCAAATGAAAAATTTATTCTACTTAACGACCTATATAGGGGTTTTTGACTCTGGTATTGGCCAATCATATTCATAATTTTTCCTCGAAAAATATGTGTGTTTTGCTTTATAAGCCATATACTTCCTGTGTATTAGGGATGTCAGCAATAAATTGCAATAAGGTACAATTAGATTAACAATTTTATTATTGAAAATTTTCGTAGGTAACAAATAATAATATATTAATATATTGAGAATAATAATGTTATTAATTAAAATCCCCATAATAATTATAATTTCACTATAATACACAAATCGATTGCATTGCATACGGTAAATATATTGTTTAATAATTTTGTACTAATTAAGTAAATGTTTATTTGATTTTTACCATGAATCCAACAATTTCCCGTATGACTAGAATTGTTTTTTTTTTCTACTACATATTTTGTTTAAAATAATTTCCACGAAGCAACATTGGAATACACAGCTACATTGTTACATTTCTTTCGTTTCGTTTGCGATCGTTGAATTATACACATCGAATAAAGTTCACGTGAGAAGGGGACCTTAAAGTTTTTGAGGAAAACAATCTCTCACTTGGCACTCAACCAAGTGTTTATTCCGCTAGTCAAGTTACTCCAGTCATACAAAAGCACCATGTACACATAAATGGGAAACTCGAAGCTATTGAAAACAGTTTCGACAGGTTGTAGAATGTGGATTGCTCAGCTGTAGATGCTTAGTCATGAGTATTATCAGACCACGCTTGAGCAATTAGCAACGTAGGTGTAGATCAAAAGGAGTATTATCCATTTGATTGCTTACATTTAGGTATTAGTTGTTTTGTTTTTTTAAATTTCATGCTCTGCCTATCTTTTTCCTCTTATTCCTCACAATCACTATGCAGTAGCTAGTAGCTGGTGAGCAGGAAATGAGAACTGCCATATCAATCACTGTAAATACGCGCTTATGTTGTATTCATTAATATAAGACAATAGATAGAAGCATTAGAACCGTATCCGCGTGCTAACGCTGAGTCGCAGCTTGTGGGATCTATTGCATAAAAAGCGGCTCGGTATCCATTCGTGTCATTTTCGCAATACTCGGTAAGACCGCCGCGCAATGAATCCCTACGAACAATAGGTGACACCGCAAACAATACGGTGTCAGATGTAGGCATGATTTAATACTCTAGCATTGTGAGAAACATTTTATCTTCCCTGTATAATTTTGTGCTCCAGTTTTTAGTACGATCCGCTGAAGTGTTTACTGATAAATAAATGCATTTGGTCTCGCTTAATATTACTAAATTAGAAGTTGATTTACGAAGATATTTCAGATAATAAGTCGTAAATATTGTTTGATTATTTTTGTTACAACTCTTCATATAGGATCAATTGGAAATTAAAATATATAACTATACTTTATCGTCTATTATTATAGATGATAATTATTATAAAGAATTAACAAACACAGACGAGTTATTAATGTCTTCGAAAAGACTACCATTCAAAGAAATATGTGTATAGTATGTGGATTAAAAAATAAACGAATATTCCGCGTTAGCTGATATTAATTCATAATTTATAAATGTTACTTTTTATTCATGTTTATTGTTTAGAATAAAAAGAAATATCCATTTTAATCATTCGGTTTGCATAGTGCACGTTATTATTCTATTTAGAGTCAAACGGGGGAGCGGGTTCAACTCACGAGCAAAAGCTACTCCATCAAAACATAGTTGGGTTTCGATCTGGTGCAACTCGAACGCCCTGAGCTATCGGGTTTGCTCGAAGCCGAGCGGCCCGACTGTCGTTTCGTCTATTTGACGCTCGATCCACTGAACGTGTGTGGGTGCAGGCGCACACAGAAAACCCGACCCGGTTTAACCTTGACGCACACACACTCGCGTAACTAGGGCGCGTAGCCGTTTGTGTACAATGTTGTGTTTTTTTTTTCATTATTTACACACACTCGTACTATAACAACACCCAATCAAAGTACACGCGTATAATATAACTTTCTTAAGTTGAGCTACTACCGTGACCGCAAACTTTTGTTACTTATCAAGGGGAGAAACCGAATCTAGTAAGAGATGGATTGTTAAATGTGTTCGCTCGTCTTTCATATATAGTTGTTTGTTAAAATAAATTCAAGGTACGATTATATGTTTGATTTTTCTGCATTATTGACATTAACTTAATACGTAGTCACTGATTTTGAGATTTGAATAGTGCAACGATATTTTTAGAAACTATATCTGTTTATAAAAGAAAACTTTAACTCAGTTTAATTATCTACACTGCGAATAAGTTCTAAAACGAAAGAAAGTTAAGGGTTGTCCATCGTTTTAAAGTTATGCTTAACGCTTATTATAGATAATTTAACCAGATCCTATGTAAAAAAGTTATTTTGGGAAGTTGTACTGAATTCATGTTGGAGATTTTTTTAAATGTGTTTCAAGATACTTCTTTAACTGATTAGGGATTACAAAATGTTTTTAAAATATTGTTTAATTATTAATAAACGGTTAATTTTTCAAAAATATAAAAATACCGTATATGGGATTAATGATTCGATTGAAATTGCAATATTTGGTCTCAAGTCAGTCACAAGACGTATCTAATAGCGTTAAATTTTCCATGCTTCCCTGAAATGCGTCGAAAGGTCAGCGTGAGCTGTTATTAAATAACAATATTGATTGTTAATAAATATAAAGGAGGCATTAATATTCTGTCTCATATTAACTGACACATAAAATGTGCGATTGGTATCACTAGACGACGCCAGTACGCATCTTGCGAAGTGCGTATTTCAACTTGCTACGGAGCGTCCCTAGCCGCGTGACGGTGTGAATTCGGATCGATAGTGCGACGTTGCCGCTCCGCGCCGGTCGGCCACTTGCCTGCCCGCCGTCGTGCGAGCCCGCACCGCCATGTTTATTTTTACCTTTTGTTGCCAATCAATTACAGGAGGGAATAATGACACCTGCGGACGACATTATCGCTTCATTCTCATCGACGCTCGCCGCGTTAATTTGATGACGTTCGTCGTGTTTCTACGTAACAGTGGGAATGTGTGAGTACCGTCCACTTTCACCGCTTACGCGTCAAATCTTTAACAGAAACACCAAAACGATTTCTTAAATGAATACAAGAACATAAAGTGCATTTTTCAACATTTCAAAATATTTTGGCCCCGGTTAAACTTCTGGTGGACAGCTGGAGGTGATTAAGTTGAGTTCCTCTCTGGCATTAAGCATTTACATTTGTGATCTCTCTAATTATTATATATTTGCAAAACATTTAAAATCGCTGTAAACAACTTTTAAAACCGAACATGATTTGTTTTTTAAAACAATTAGCAATAATAATAAATATTGCCAGAATCCGGAAATATTATATTTTCGAGATTTTGTTGCTAAATATACTTTTACTATGTTGTCTAATACTAAATTCATTATTACAGTTAGAGACTAATATGAAACGAAACAATTTTTATAGTGAACTATTTTACGTCATAAAAAATTGCATTATTACTTTAACGACCTACAGCGCCATCTCTTATCTAATATTAGAATCAGGCATTAAACATTTAGAATTATTCTACGACTTTCGAAAGGAAAAACACAATAACATTTAAGTACTTAATCGGTAAACATTGACGTAATATGTTTTTGTACTTTAAATTGTATTATACAGTTACATACATGTAGAAGCTTACCTTGTTAGTAGCCGTGTATGTTCATATTAAGAGAATAATAGTTTAAGACTACGGTAATTAAATTAGGACTTTCGTTGCTACTGGACTAATGCCATGTGACGTCATCAAACGTTTTATTTAATAAAAAAAATCTAATAATTTTACGGTAAGTTTTATAGTTAAATCTCATTTGTCTTATAATTCGTCGTGATAAATTACAGAGGGACGACTATGTATTTGCGTGATCTTTTGAACAAAAAGTTGATAAACTACTGCGCAATTTTTTAGCGGGTTACGGCAAAGGATGTGATATTAAAATATTCTTTGTAATAAAATGTACTTATCTACAATTTTTGTATCCACATTATATTAATTTAGTAACGTTTTCATTTTTGACAATTGTACTTTTATTATATTTAGTTCATTATAATTTTAAGAAAAAAGAATTCATATATTATAATAACCAATCGGCAAATTATAAGTACCAGCTGGTCTGAATCAAGTATCCTATACATTATTGTATTGTCACAATAAAGTTCCATACGTCGTATAAACCATCGTAGTGAATTAACGAAGGACAAGAAAAAGACAACACTAGACAATCTATCGAATAAAATTTTATTGATATTAAACTTGGTTACAATTTTTTTTAATTTACGTATTAATCACACGCTTAAAACAGATAATATAAAAATTGTTTTTAAATACATAGTTTGATTAAGCCGAGGTTTCATGAAAAATTGCAAACTATTGCAAATATAAAATCGATTTTGTTGAAAAATTTCTTCACGAGTCGGATCACGAATTATTCGACGGATGACTGTTACTGCTCCATCGGACTCGGGGCTCCCGAATCCAAAATCCTCGAGCTAACAAAAGGCTTGTTTAAAAAGCGTGCTGCCTTTATGTAATAAGCAGTGGGATCATCCTCCAGTCTGAGAGTCGAGCGATGACGTCACGTTGCACGTGAGCGCGATCGTTGGCTGATTCAAAATAGTTTTTCAAATAACATTAAAAGGATTTTAATTATAGATTATACAATTATAAATCTTAAGAATTAACTTAAATCTATAAACTGCGTATATTTCATTGTGCCTATATACACTTAACTCTGTTTACATTTGACACTTTTAACTTTTTCGATTGCTATACAGATAAAATTACGTCACAGATAACAATGACAGACTTATTTAAAACGAAAAGAAAAGTGACAAGTGTTGTTCAGATTTATTTTTAATTTTGAAATACAATTCACAGATATAATACTATTTGTTTTTTTAATGTACGTATTAGTCACTTTTCCATAAGTATAACTAATTTTAGAAAAGTAGAAGAGAGAATGAAAGTGTTAATCTAATGCGTGGATGTTGCGTTGTTATTTAATCTCGTGTTCTGAGGTCTGTGGCTGTGGATGTAGACCGCGGGATGGTCGTGCGGCGGGCGCTGCAGGCGGCCCGGCGGTGGCGGGGGCGGGCGCGGGGCGCGCGCACCCGGGTGCTCCGCTTGGATCCTTTGCGGCTGCAAAACAATGTCCTGGCGTGGAGGCATCGCTGCGAACCGCAATACATCGCATACACTTTGTTACTCTCAATAAGACACACATCCAGTTTTCGTTAGCGCACTGCAAGTGAGTATGTCAGCAAGCTTTGTTCGACCTGATATTTTTGTACATGATTATTATAAAAAAAAATAATTTTAACAATAAATTTTAGTTGCCATTTTAATAAAATATGTAAGAATTAGATACACCCATATGTGCAAAATATTCCTTCACCTACAATAGAGTAGAGATGAATGTAGGAGATGGCATTCACAAAGGAACGATATTTTATGTAAGTAACGTTGCCTCTTGACTTTTTAGGTAATGCGCTTTCATTATTATTAGATGCGTTAACTTGTTAAGAAAATTAAAAAAAAATTTAACTTAATGAGTTTTACAACAACAAAAAGCAAAAATATCCTTATCATTACTGTATTTGGTTATGTAAAGTGACTAAAGACCACATTATTAAACTTTTTTAGTAAATCTTTTTCAAATATAGGATATTCGTGATCGACTATCGATTTCATTAATATACTTGTAAAAATTAGGTTTTTCAAAATTTAATAGAAATACATTATGACTTACCGCCAAAGATCTTATGTGTAAACCCTTCTACGTCTTCTGTTTTTTTATTTCACACTATACCAAAACTAACAGTTCAAAAGCGTAAACTTCAGCCGCGTCTGCATATGTAACACATGTTTTTACTCCAAGATCTGGTCTATCGCGCCTGATAAGATATTATTGTTATCAGTAAGATTATGTTGTTAATATTGTCAAACGTTTATTGATGAGGTGCTCTGTGTGTTTTCTTTAACGTTTGCTGTAGAAACATTGTTTTTACTTGAACGTTCTATTGATATTTGCAATTAATGTTTGTATGTCAACAAATTAAATACAAATTAAGAATCGTAAGTAATAAATAAAAAGAAGACTCGTTTTACAAATTTCTTATTAAGAGTTATAAATATTTTTATTTTACCATAATATTATAATCAAAATATTGTAGAATTTTGATAAAAGAAATGTGATAAAAACATTATTTTGAATTTTAACATTTATTATAATGAACAATAACATATTTAAAATTATAGATAATTTTATATTTGAGTATTATGGCTAATGATATATATCCAATGATTTTAATATTTAATATTAATAAAAATATTCATCTGGCTGAAGGCCTCGTAGCAAATGCAACAATCAATAAAAAGTAGTGTCTGTCAAGTGTCATTGCAAGAAGATGTTGCCAAAATAAAATTTAAACCCAATTTTTGGGTGAAGAATGATCTTTAAATAAAAAAGAGCACCTGGTATTTTCATTTGAACTATTCTTTTATATAACTGTTAAAAAATAAAGATTAAAAAAGTAATGTCAAAAACTTAATAACCTACAATTTTTAACAGTTTACTAAAAGGGAATAGTGTTTCTGTTGTAACAATATTTTGTTGCAAAAAGACTTTGTGACAAGAATTTTTATGAAAATTTGTCACTTTGTACTCTATATTTACTAATAAATACTGAAAAATTTAGGCAGGGACGGATTAATTTTTTTTAGATTATCATGGAGAAAATAAGGTATATGGGCGTTATGAGAACATTTCTTTTTTATTTCCCTTATTCTGGCTTAGGTGAGTAACTGTAGAAGTAAAGGTTCGACCGATTTCTTACTACACCGCCACAGGCGATTGAGAAGCGTAGTAGGGTTTAGTGGGCATACCCCTGCCACTATCATTGGCAGGCGGAAGCACCACACACCACGCTCTGTCCCCCAACAGCGGTTGTGGCGATGCTTAACGCATTCCCTATTATATAAAAAAGGTGAGCAAATAAACCATAGGAACCTTAATTTTCTGTTAGAAACAGGTGTAGGGACACTTCTGATGTACGTGGATAAAAATACAAACTAATTCTTCTCCGGTGTAGATACATCTCCCCACATCTTATATTGACCGGTATAGATTACCTTAAGGTAAAAATACGGTCTATTTTATCCCTATTTTTGGGAGTTGTTATAAAAATTTGTATAAAAATTATAAGGCTGACATTTGATTGAATTTCAAAAGAATAGCTAGATTTCTACGTAAAGACGTTTGGATTTTCTTTTTTACGTCTGTAGGTATAAGTTTGTTTAGTAATTGTAATCATTATTAATTAATTATTGGCAGTGGGAAAATAATTGTTTTTAATAATAATACCTGGCAACACTATTGTTTTGCCTTTTCACGTTTTGTGGTTTGTCTACTGAATAAATCATTAAAAGTTCCAGAAGGTAATTCGTCGATAATATATGAACATATAATAGTGTAGACAGCCTTTGAAGGTGGTACTGTGTACCCTTATTGATTTTTAGTAGTGTCTAGACTAACCCTTCTGAGTAACTATAAATATTCAAATTGGATTTTATTTCATCATGGAATCAAATAATTCTGGAAACCATATCGCAGGAGCTATAACTTATCCTGTCAGCAGAAATGAGAACAACGCGCAGGCGGTGCCCGTACAACCAAGGCAGCCGAGAAATTTGCAGGTACAACAAACATAAAATTTTTTTTTTTGAAGGTATTCTATTAAAATCTGGACAGCGATTTAATTAAGCATAATAAACATGATATTGTTTATATCGGTTACAGGTTAGAAGACTTGTTCAGTGTCATGGAATCATCCAATTCAATTTTGATCACGTTTTTTGCAACAAGTGTTTTTTTTTTTTATGAAAAGGTTACAGTACATTATTATATAGTTGATAGATCCCTTGTTGGTATTCTATGTGTTAATTTTAGCTTTAATACACAATGATTACAGTTTTTAGGGTTCCTTAACCAAAGTTTGCCAAATGGAACATTATTACTAAGCCAAAGAGGCTTCTCTCAATCTCTTTGTCTGTCCATTTGGCAACCAGTTCTATCTTCTAAACTGTAATAGAATTGTCTAGACAAGTGCAATTTACCATCATAGACCAAATCTCATACCATCAGGTGGGATCGTGGTCAGGCATATGTCTATATAATATGATAAAAGAAAATGGTAGGGTGTTGAAATTATCACAGATTGTATATTTCTATTGTGGCTAGAACAACAGATTATAAAAACTAAATAAAACAATTATCTTTATTTTTTTAGTGTCTATCATACAGAAAACTTTGCAGTGTCAGAGACATTCGCACTTGGGAATTTAATTTTAATAATTATTTATATAAAATGAGTAACGAAATGAATTTGGCAGTCAAGCATAAATTGATATTTAGAAAAGATGTATTCCAACTAGAATTATTCTCTTGATACACTAGTATTACTTTTTATTATATATATATATGTTACTTTCATCAATTATTTACATGTCACATAGTATTGGTAGACTGTTCCTTTTACCTTCTGTAATAAAATATTGTGTAAGTGGGTATTTTAAAATAAATGAGTATGTCATTTGATTTGGTGTGCCACTGCTTCTAATAAATGATAGATACTTAATTATCTTCTATGCAGAACATAATAGTTTTATTTGTACCGAATATGTTAAGAAATTGGTGAAAGTAATAGAAATTTTAATTTCAATGTTACAATAGTTACTGTCAAGCATGTAATCACATTTATATGTTGAATGATGAACTCAGATAATGATTGAACCATGTGGTGATTGAAAAATACGGTAACGACTTAGGGGCCGTCAAGAAAAGAGCCTAATCCTTCCTTAAACTTGGGCAACGCAGTTGCAACTTCCTGAATGTTGCAGCTATTTATGGGCGATGGTGATCACTTACTATTAGGTGAACCGCTCGCTCGTTTGCCTACTATTACTCTAAAAATAATACATGTACTTGTTTTTAATACATCATCCATCATTATCCTTTATAATATCTTCCAATTGGAATCTATCTAATTCTGTCTGGGATTTTTCTGAAATTCAACAAAACTTATTTCACTTGTACATTTTAGTTAAAAAGTTTTCGTCTTTTACAGGGTTTGCTCCGTTTTGTCATGGAGACAACTAAGGCAGAGGATGCTCCTGGCCCATCCGAACTAAGTCCTATGGACGATGAGGTCAGTCATTAATATCTACTGGTCAGAGGTAGTCTACCTTTGTCTATCACCCGCTTCTATTATTTTCTTTATATTTACTATATTGCATATTCCTAATTTGTAAATTTTATTGAGACCACACAACAGAGTTAGATCCTTTTTTATCCGTGTTGGCATCTAATGCTTATTTGGCGAAAATAGTAAGTACTGGTACTATTTTCGCCAATTTTTAAAGAGAATATGCAATTCTATTGTTACTTTTAGCCTATTTTAGCTAAATAGAAGCTCTTTTTTTAATGAAACTTTTGGACTTTTTGTTTTCATTATTACTTACTCTACTGCAGTAATAAAAGTAATGTAAAATTTTCGATTGTCTGCGTGGTGCCGTGGTATGCCCGCTTGCTTGGTAATGCGGAGGTCCAGGGTTCAATTCCCGGGCCACAAGAGTGGTGAAGTGTGGATGGTGATAGGGTACTCCAAGCCCGACTGACTAGCTACCACCCTCAATGTCAATCTGCCGCTATAACAGCATTGCTGCGTTCCAGCAGTCATACATGTGAGTGCCAAAAGAATTTTGGACTAACAAGGTTTACAATCTATGTGACATAGCATCAGATGTAATCAAGATCAACTGTTAGCCCATATCAGAAAAGCCGTGTTTCACCGGTCATATAAAAAATTAAACAATTCAAAACAAGTAAACTAAACTAAACACCGTTTTGAACTTTCAGAGGAAAAAGTTTTTGGACGAGGCTTTCAAGAGTCTCACAGTCGACGTGGCGCAGGTGCTGCTCAGAGCTATAACCATGCTGAGCGACGCTGAATATATGAACAGCATCCAACTGGAGCAGGAGTTGCCTGACGATGTCGCCTCGTCGTTCAGCAACATACAAGTGTTTGTGTGCGACATTGATGTAGCCAAAGGTGAGAAACCCTGCGCAAGACAAAACGAGCGCTCAGTCAACATTATGTCATGCTTATATATTTCGTACAACGGAACGGGTCGATGTCGTTTAACTACCAGCTTGTGTCTAATGAAAGTTATATTAACACATTGTCAATGGGCAATTTTAATGTCAGATTTATATTACATCAGTGGATATAATTTTATAATCTCACATATAATATATAGTATTATTTTTATTATGATAAAGAAGATATGAGGTGTACAAGACCTTGAGATATATTGAACAACAATTTCACTGTATGATCATCAGTGGGAAAAACAATGGTGATAAGAGCACCACGAGTTAACTCATGACCAGTCAACAAACAGTTTTTTTTTTGATCTCGTTCACCCCTGTTTCGTTTGGACAGGGCCTCTATCCACATCGTTATAATTATTTCTTATTTATTATTCTCGCTTTCCTTCTTCAACAAAGTGTTAAGCGACATTGTGGTAATAATTTGTTTTTATTATTGTTATTAGGCTCATGTTTTAAAAGAATATGAAGGCATCTTTAGGGAAATTACAATCAATGTAGGAACACAATACTATAACAAAGCTGAATACTAGAGGATATTGGATTACAGGGTACTGCACTGACTACATGCCACTGATGTCCTGGGGTTCTATTATCGGGTCACAAGAGTGTTGGAGTGTAGATGGTGGTAAAGTTTTTAAAACCCAGCGAGCCAGCTGCCACCTTCGATGTGCATTTGCCTCCGTAACAGCATCATTGTGTTCCGGCATTCATACGTGTGAGAGCCAGACATGATTTGGGCGAAACGGTTAACCACCTGCGGCCTCGTTATCACTTAACATCAGGTGAAATCGATACCAATTGTTAGACTATAACAATAAAAAAAAAACTGAAAAGTGTATAACGATTGAGGGTGTTCGTAAATTATAATTAGCTAACAACATACGTGTAATTTGTTGTAAAACATTGTTAAATGACTTACACGAATGTAATTTTTTTTTAATTCATTCGCTGACTGCTATAACAGTTTGGGTGTTAATTTTTTCTGTTCCCTTCATCCAGATTTCTACAAACTAGGCGGGTTCTCGATTTTCCCCGTGTGCCTGCGTAGTGAGAACGCCAACGTCCGCGCCGAGGCCTGCTCTATACTAGCCGAGGTATGCCAGAACAATCCGTTCTGCCAGGCGCGCGCTCTAGAGAACGGCCTGCTCAACATGGTGTTGACCCTGGTCCAGACCGAGGAGGGTATACCACTCTCCAAGTGCCTCTACGCTATATCGTGTAAGTAAAGATTTTTCTTTATATAATTGTTAGTTGTCTCGGCTTTGAAGACTCGGTTTATTATGGGTGGTTCGGGTTTGTGGGTTTTTTACGGGTCCACCACTTCAGTTGACTACTTTGGGAGTCTGGGAAAGATGGCAAAAGCGATAGTACGAAATCTTATCATTTATTAAAGTAGTTTGATGAAATACTGCATTCTGGTATACAGGTGTACCAGGAAACTTTTAAAATAATTTAAAATGAAAATTTGACATTGGACTTTCGGATCATAATTATTTGCGTTCAATACGATTGCAACATTAAATTTGTCTTTGTCCTGTGATAGCATGCAGGACCCACTGAGGCCTGCCGTATTTCACGGACTATAAGACCCAATCTCATATATAGGTACGAATGAAAACAATGTTTTATTATACACCAGACGCAACCAGAATTTGGGTCCGTATTTTCTTTCCTCTGCCATAATTCAA
>DWQX01002759.1:0-20384 GCA_018245475.1 Pharmacophagus antenor
TATATATATATATATATATACGGAAGTTTAATGGTTTTCTTTTTATTCAAAAGATAACCCGGCAACGGTATAGTGACATTCTATTTACATAAATTCTATTATTTGTGACGTTTAAACTGATTACGTATTTCTTGTAATAATTCCATTTCTTTCTAAAATGTGAAATATAAAAAAAAATGTCAATCGTAAATTTAAAAAGAAGTTAAGTAAAAATATATCCTTATATAATTTGAATCTAAAATATTGTGTCATATATTATTTTAATAAACTATTTATGCATATTCAATGAGATTATAAAACACCGATATTATTTTAAGTCGAACACATTTTAACAAAATATTAGGATCTCTGACAATAATTCGCCTCCTTTTTAAGTATATGAAATTTTTAATTTAATTAAAATTTGTGAAAGTCATCATATGAATAAGGGGAATTTCGGAACCAAAGACGCTATTTATATCATTGTCCAACATCGCTTTGGCATGTTCATTAGATGTATGAATATTGCTTTATTTTGAAACCATTGCGCTCTTACTTCATAATTTGTTTATTCACTTATCTTTAAAATACAAATCTAGATATGGATTAATAAGTATGGAAGAACCTTATTTTGGTTATATTTTTGTGTTAGACGTAGATTGATTCAAGTCCTGCTAATTTCATATGTTTATACAACAAATGTTTCATATGACAGGACGATGACATCACGGGCGCACGCGGGGCGGACGCAGCGTTCCGCACCGTACCCCGCGACCACACCGCCTTCCTCGTATGGAAAGTTACGGTAAGTTACACATAATTTACGTATTATAATATCGGTTTTATAACAGAAACGTTCAGGAGTAATAAACTCCGTATTTTCTCTACATCCCCGATTCAGTTAAGAGTACATGTGAGTGGAATTTGGTTGTTGCTTGTGTTTTCTTTAAACTGCTAAGCTAATTTTACTATCAATCTAGTCGAAAGTGTTTTGATGTATTCCGATAGTCATTTATGAAAGCTAGTGTATACTAGTCGAACAAAACCACTTTAATGAGTTTCATAGTGAAAAACATGTGAATGGAATGTGCAATTGTGACAAAAAACTAACGTCAAAAATCCCTTAAGTAGGAATTGTCATTGGGAAATAAGTGTTATTTTTGTTTTAGCTCGTCCATTAAATAATTAAAGATCCGCGAAAGACAGAAAGGCTGTAAAGTGCCAATTAATATTGAAATTAATGCGTATCTAAAAGTGTCAAGTTCGAACTCGTGCTATATGAGCAGTAAAAGGTTAAAGGACAAACCTAAAAGATGATTTTATGTTTTATTAATCTGTACATTTTAGAGTATATATTCAGATATTGGGTTTGTGAAACACAGTTTGCAAAGATACAAATCATAAAAAAAAATGATTAACGAATTTAAAGTAAAAAGTAGTCTTATCAATGCGAATGGCGGTAGGTTGCTTGTATAAGTTAAATTACATCTTTAAATTGAAGTTTCTAAATAATAAACGTAACATAGCGATATAATCGTGTAGAAACGCCTATCGTAGAAATACTTTTTCTTTACTTAATATCACTTAATGACATTAAAAGCGACACGCGAAATTCCACATTCCGACCAGTTCGTTTTAAATATACATCCACGCTTTTAATATTTCGATTTTAATAGCAATATGTCGACGTTAGTTTGGTAAATCACGACGACTCCGCGGCACGATTCATCAATTACGCCTGGATTCGCGTCGCTCGGTCACGCGTGTCAACGACGTCTGCAGATCATTTAAGGCTGATTTCACTTTCCCGCGTATTTACGCGTCAAAATATTAATTGTTTTAAGCTAATACGATGGACCCAAAGCTGTTCTTAATACTAACAAGTGGTCCAGTAGCAAAATTCAGTTATGATCCATTTAAATATTAAAATTATTGAAAATAATAATTAAATTATAGAAATTAATTACGAGCCAGAGAGATGAAATGAAATCAAATATAAAACCGTAATATTTCTGTGTACCCATGAGGGTTGATGGTGATTAATTTGGCGTGTATTTAATTTGAATAGTTCTGTAATTATCAATATACAACAATATCAAACTATATTTAAAAAAGAAAAACAAATAGAAAAAAATATAAGCTCACGGATCACCTGATTCGTGAGTCAGTTTACATGCAGCTAAAAAAAAAAAAGTATTTTTTTTTTAATTATAATTAAAAAAATAGTGTTACGATACCAAAATTGAACGAAAACCTATGCTATTATTCGCTAATGAAATTAGAAACAAAATGTTTACACTTACAATGATTTTTAATAACATGTAAATAAATGTTTCACGAATCTATTGACCAAATATTGTATAAATAAGCTAGTTTTATACGCTATTAGTATACGTTAAACTAACATAAAACTTAAACAGTTACAATTTATTTGAAACTATTTAAATGAATATTTAAATTTAGTAAATTATTCATAAAATGTTTGATAATTATTAATTTGAACCATATTAAAATCAAATCAGAATTTGCAAAATACTATAAAACAGCAATAATTATATTTAATAATGCCATTTAGTAATAACTTTTATTTCAGCATTTAGTCATTTTTATTAAGATTGTGTATTGTTAAGACATTGGATTATGTCAATAAATTGATTTCGTCGAAAAGAGAGCGAGATAAAAAGGTACACAGTTTTCAATATCTTTTTCAAATTATAAATTCGTTACAATAAAGGGAAGAGCGGATTATCTTAGGTTCACAGTTATAAAAGGCTTAATAGGTAAAATGTGCGGTAACTTTAATATTTCGGAGCAGGCGCCTCATGATGGACGTGTAAGTTCCTCTTGTCTACAAAGCTAGATCCAATTAACTTAGCGCAGTACGATGCTGATAAATCTTGAGTAGTAGTACATTGTTATAGGGTATGTTTGAGGAAAGAATGTTTAAAAATATAGTAAACAACCTTGGTGGCGCATAGGTTTACCGCATGCACTGTGACACGGAGGTCTCCGATTCAATTCCCAGCTTACATGACTAGTGGAGTTAGGATTATTTTTTCGAACTCATCTGTCTGGATACCACTCTTAATGTCAATGTTTTTCCGCAGTAATGCATGTGCGAGCCAGATGGATTCTCGGCGAGCACACTCTATCATCTAAGGCATCATTATCATTTAAAACATTCCCTGCCAGAGCGTTTTTTGCAAATTTTCCGTTGCGGTCTAGCGAGGCGCATACAGAATACAATTTGACAATCCTTTATTCGGCAATTAACGATTTAAGTAAATTTTAAGCTTAAAGTTATTATTTTTGATATAACATAGTCAAAACTTCTTTATAGGTAACTTCTGCGTGGGGCGTATACACCCCACGCGGCAGGGGACGTGTTAACATAATGTAAAATTGAAGTTAAGTGTTAGGACATTGCAGATAAAAAAATAACATTCGTTTTGATGTGATCAACTAGTAAAAACTAAGCGTTAAACATTTTTTTTTACGTTCACCATACACTCTCATGGATTTGTATAAGCATTGTTCCTAAGTAACGCAGTGGGTCATTGGTCTTGAATGTACGTACAACTAAGTAAGCAATGCAGTCACAGTGGGCCGCCATTTTAAGAGACACCAATTCAAAATAATGTCATGAGAATCGAGTTGAGAATAATACATAACGCGTTGCATTATATCTTTACCAGTCTTTTTTGAAAGGTCGCGCAATTTACTGGATTTCGTTTTCATTCGAATTGTCGTAACACAATCAAAAATTTGCTCAATGCTCCGTGAAACGCCATGAAATCTTAACAAATTGAGATCGCATTTGGATTAAAATCTTGTTCTTATGTGCAATCAGGTTTTGTATATTATGTAGAACAGAAAATAATATTTAAATTATGCAAAGCAATAAAAAATACGATCAACTTAAGTTTATTGACCCCCTAAAACCTCTACTTCGGAATCGGATACATATACTTAGCTTTTAATCTCTTATCTTTACCATATATGAGATTAAAAAAACTATAAATTTTGTTTCTTAAAAAATATTTCTCTTTTTTATTTATTTACATAAGATACAGAAATAGAATAGACAAAATTATTAGTGCCAATCTGTATCCTAAAAAAATTTACTACAAATCGAAGTTATAATCATTTTAAACTATATTCTACTGTTTTATTTTGGTCATTGTATAACCAATTTTAGACGTTTTTTATTTATATTTGTTACTATTTAACGAGAAACGAGGAGACTACGACTGTAAGGTACCGTAGAAAAGCAATTTGTAAGGTGTGTTTATTTATCAATGATGATTATAATTGATATTTCCTAATATATTTCTACAAATTATTATTTAAAATGTAATTCATTAAAAATTTCTTATAACAATAAACGGAGATTATTTCAAACAAAGGTAAAATATTTATTTATTAGTTTTCCATGGTTATGGAGAGTTGTTTATCGTCAATTAGAATAAAAATATTATGATGACCAAATTACAAGTAACTCGGTAGTTGACAATTTTATTAATTTTTACAACACCATTACAGTTACAAACCATAGAGTTACTATACAAGAGAAAGCTAATTACACAATTTGCCAGGAAGTGCTCATCTGTTCTTGCTTTATTAACTTTCTATCAATTACGATTGTCTAAGGTGTAGTGCAGATTGTAAGATAATATAACTTAATAGCTTGCAATCGTTATCAACACAAGTTAATACTAGATTTACGGACACTTTTCGCTATTCCTCAGGAAATTATGGTAAATTCATCCATTGAATAATTCATTTTTTTATTAAATAAAATATTAGGTTATGTTGATGTAAATATTAAAAAACAAAAAATAAAGTATATGTTAACTTAAGAACATTTTACTGAACATCCTTCCATTAAATACTCGGGACCAACAAATCTAGCGCTAATAATATAAAACAATATGCCTTATGTTTTTAAGTAAATATTATTCTAAATAGGAAGTAAATTCAGTAGTAATTTGCAGTGTCAGCGTTCAAGCCTTAAATCCAGCTTGCTTTACTAAACCAACAAAGTGAGGTATAATTAAAAAATCATGATTAGTATAATCTCTTAACGTTTACTATTTACGTGTTTTTTTTTGTTTGACGGCAATTAGCTAACATTTGTCATAAATTGGTCATGAGGCCGTAAATGGTAAAACGTGTTTACTAAGAATACTCTGACTATTATACTACAGCCGAAATAAGGCAACGGTATTATGGTGGCAAATAGACATTGTTGGTGGTAGCTAGCAAAGCGCGTCTGATTAAACTATACTATCCACAATCCACTAGTCATGTAGTCCCGGAATCGAACCTGGTGTGTACGAGATACAAGGCTTCAGCTTACCCCATAAATATGTAATTACTAATCATAAATAATATGCTTATAAATTGGCTTTGATTAAGATGTTTACACTGCACCAGATAGTGTTTTAGTTCCGAGATAGGAGATAAAATAAATATATGATTATTCATGAACAATTTTAAAAATATCATAAAAATGGAATAGATATACGAACACGAAAAAATTTCCCTTTTCCATTTTATTATTGTCATATTTAATTATTATTTTCTAAATAACAACTATAAATTTAAAAATTCGGAAAGGATTTAAAAATATAGTGAGATAGCCGTATAATGAAAAGAAAAATAAACTGTCAATTTGAAAATAATTAATTGACAAGTTAAAATTAAAAATGTAAGATAGACGTAAAATATTTGTTGGATCTTTTTGCTTTTGATAATTAAAAACTTATTATACTTTTCTATTGTTTATTATATTAATACCTTCACAGCTACGAAACATCTTTGTTTTTGTTGCCTACGGCTGTGCTACACCAATTGCCAATTATTAAATATGGCAGACGCACGTTTCACAAAGGTAATTTACATGTTCTGCGATAAACATAACAATCTCAACGCACCGCTCTCAGCACGCTCGGAAAACTTTCGGTTTTCCTCACTTTCTACGGATGTTTATCTGCTATACATAACATAGAAATATTTTAATATATAACGAGATCTCTCGTGGTTAATAATGATAAACATTACGAAACTACACTCGGATCAGCTAACATTTATTTTCTTTCAGCGTGTGAATGTAATAATATTAAAAATATAGAACTTAAACGTGAAAAAATATTCCAACTAGGAGAGAATAGATAATCATCTAATAACTAAATAATTTATTGTTTATAGCAACATTAATTTACATTAGAGTTAAAAAAAAGAAAAATAACGATTCATTAATGCATAAATTATAATGGCCTCAACAAGAAAACCATGACAAAATGTCCGTAAACCCAGTGTTAAACAAAAAAAAGTAGAACCAAATAAATTCATTCATTTGTGAACCAGAGATTGACACAGAATCACTCACTCACAAATACACACTGCAACTTTTAACACATGTTCTTTTAGCACAAGGGTCAGAAACATTAATATTATTGTACATTATTTATCAATATTTTAATTATTAAAAATAAAATATCGTCTCATTAAATATACTCTTATTGTGATGTAAAGATGTTACAACTCTTTACATAGCAAGCATTATAAAAAAAGTACATAAAATGTAATAAATCCGAGTACGTAGAAGGCTTCTATTATAACCAGCATCAAATCCTTCAGAGGCTTACTAAAATTAATCAGAAAAGTTCGGGGCGCGCCCTGGGGGCTTACGAAGCATTGCAAGTGCTTTGGGAATCATCGGGGTGCTTTTTGTACTAGAAATTTCATTACGCTACGAACGTCTGCGACTGTGCGAAATTCTGTTAATATTTCACTATGCGGCTAATCCCCTGGAACAACGTTAGATGTAATTTAAAAAATGAACTAATGCTGTCTGAAAAAACAGAGTAACTATATTAAAGTTTATTATTTTGGAATAGAGTAGAAGAAACTTTATTTCACGCTTTATTTATATATATAATCAATCTAAAGGCTAAAAAAGATAAAAAAGAAATATTTAAAAAATAGCGATACACGAATGTACATGGGCATATGCTTCTAACTAAAAAAGTTAGTAGTTGTTACTGGTAATAAAAGTTTTAGCGCTCCATCAAAGGGAACTTTTAAAGAAAAATTCACTTTCTCCTGAAATAATTTACAATTGCTTTTCTATCTTAACAAAACGATAAAAGATTGCAGTTGTTTGACCGTAATATAAGACGAAACCCAACTTGACTTAGAGATCTTAAGGGAGGTAAATGGAAAATTAAAAATGTCAATATGTCATCTTTGTGAACGGTTATAAGAATTTTTGAATAAATTAATGAATAGAGATTTTTTGTATCAAAAAATTAAATAAAATTGTACAAAGGCGAACTTATATATATATATATATATATGCGATTTCTTCCCACCAACCTTTGGATGATAAAGAAATAGTCAAGATAAAATTAGAATTGACAGTAATTATTGTTTGTTCTTACTTTTTATTCAAATACGTTCAAATTTAAATGGTTTGTACAATTAATCATACAAGGATACATACGTTTTAATGCCCAGAAAAATGGAAATGAACTTTATTCTTCTAAACAGTTTGATGGGGTTCTAAAGATTATTTATTTAAAGCGCCAAGAGCGAGCTAAATGCTTTACTTTGGTAAAGATTACGGCTTTACATCAAAGTCATAATTTTCTTTCCCAACTAATGACAAGAATCGTTAATAGGTTTTTAAATGTTTTTCTTATTAAAAACTCAATATGTCTAGATTCGAACATAACCTAATAATATTGAAACAAAAAATTATTTTGTAAATAAAAGCAGGGCATTTGAAAGTTACACAGAGTGACGCGCACACTCGCATCTTTAACGGAATATCGCAAACATGAATGATTCATCTCTGTACCGCTACTGGAGGAGTCGGCGTTATCCGAGCGATGCCGAGAGATATCAACTTGGCAATGTGGATCGGACATTCGTAAACAGAAAATTTATTTTATGTAAGATAGATTAGCACTAATAACACCGAATTTTTTTACCATAAAATTTTACGCAATACAGATACAAAATATGAAGATAATACAACAGATAATAAAAGCTGAATTCATATTGACGTCGAAAGAAAAATGCTGTATTATATCGTAATGAAAATATTTATTTTTTAAAACGCAATTGATAATAACTTGCAATATTTTATTCGTCAAATTTATAGTTAATTATAAATGTATAAGTCATATTAACATAATAACGTACTTTTATAACAAAATTTTTACGCTGGACAATTACAAAGGCTTGTGAGAATCCTTATCAAAAATTGTAAAATAGTTTTCATATACGAACATTCGAGCAATGTATGCTTTAAATAGAAGATAGTTAAGGCGTTTTGTACATTGAAATTAAAGAGTTAATGTAATTAAATTTAAAATATCGTTTACAGTTGCAGTGTATTATATTTTGTCCTGCTAATTTTTACAACAAACAACCACCAAGCAATGTGTCCCATTATTTAGTTTTATTTTTTATTCACCTGCCTGGTTTAATCTCAGCATTACTATAGGATGTTAAGTAAATTAAGAGGTACGACCTATACAAGGTATACGACAGACAATTAAACGAAATTAAAATAATCCTATAAAAATATCATTAGTGTATTAGACAATCTAAGTTCCGCTAACTTTATGTCGCATAATACGTATTCATTAGTGTTACATTGAGTTATTGACGAATCACTGTAGCTTCAGTTTTTACATTCCTGAAATGATTGTGTATTTATCTTCGCTAACAATCGCACAAGACTACGCAGTCGTTATTATAATTTCTTTTATATCGTAATAATAATGTTATGTGCATAAAAGCGGAACAAGATAATTGTTCGTAATCATCGCGCTGCGTTAATTGATTAAAAAAAAAAGCGATAACGTGTGATGACGGATTTGTATCAGAATAGAGGCTTACGTCCGGCCCCTCTCAAGTCCTATATGGTACGGCGCGAATGACTACGATTTAGAGCTGAATGATATATGGAATGATAACAAAACATCTATTCATTTACTCTTAATTAATATATTTAAATTTAAAATCGTACAAAATACATGAACTGCTGCAGCGATAGGATTTTCCGGTTATAACTATTGTTATTTTTACAGGTGCAATATTTTACAAAAACAATTGTTTTATGATATTGTCATTTACCATTAACGCCTAAATAAGCAAATATTTACTTTAAGTTATTCAAACAAAACGAACTATCGACAGCATTTGTTGCGCAATGATTTACCGCTTGAAAACACAAAGAACCTGGATCCGATTTACGTGAATAGTGGAGTCTGATAGTGTCAGGGTATATTCGAACCCAATCAGCTACCACCCACAACGTCAATTTGCCGCTGTAACAATTAAGCGATGTTCATCATACACATAAAATCATACACTATACTATCAGTCATACACGTGAAAGTTAGAGTATTCTGGACAAACACATTTTATTATGTACGACCTCATACACTTAACATAACGTGAAATTGTGGTTAAGCGTTTTAGCCCATTGTTGATAAAAAAATTCTTCGAAATAAAAACACTATACAAAATTCATCGTGCTCATAACGATAGGAAAAATATACAAGCCAATTATGTTCTTCTTAGTTGGTAACATTTATTCGACAATTGTCAGAAAAACGAATGGTTGTACAAACTTGAGCAAAGCATTGAAAACGTTTCAAACAATATATATGGTCCTAAAACATTCAACAATCGGATGAATCTTGAGCAATAATCAATTTACATTGTCATAATTATAAGTCAATGTCATTACAATGAACATCCGCAATTCAACACATACTCGTACATCTGTGAGTTTTTCCGCGTAATTGGAGACGTCGATTATACGTTCTCGACGTCTTCGTGAATATTATGTGACGCTACTAAGTCGCTCATTAGTATTTTTAATTCCTGATTAAAAGAGATTAATTATTGATGTTTCGAACAAGATTGTTTACCGCGATAAGTGCTTTTGTTTATATATGTGTAAGTATTTATTGATTGCTTACTTACATATATATTTCTGCTAGTCATTGAAGATAGTTATACAACTTGATTTATTTCATTTGTGATAAATCTTCGCAGCGTTGCTGCTATTTTTTTATAGGATTTTAAGTAACAATGAAGTAGTAGATGGCTCTGAAATGTATGACTACAGGGTACAGCAGTAAATCTTAAATCGTGGAAGTTTTCGAACTAACATGGTCACATTGTGTTGCCGTTATTTTTCCGCAGTAATAAATATGGGAGTTAGAATACTCCCAGAGAGCAAGCTTCACCAACTTCGGCTACATTGTGACAGCATCTCAAATTGAGGACAAGTTTATTAAAGAAAAACTCATTGAAGAAAAAAACCTGGTATTTTTACAAGATTACATTTCTCGTTAACTAAAAGGGATTGCACATAGGAAAGTTGTTTTTAAGATCATTGTATGATAAATTTTAAATAACTGAATAGAATATCGTGGCGTGTTATGCAAAAAGGGAAAGAAAGAAACTACACCGAAGTGAATTAAACTTAATTGTATTTTGCGAAATAGAAAGTACAATGATATGGGCTAGACCATACCGTTAGGACAGTTTCACTTTTAATCAAAATCTTAGTAGGCCGAGAAATTCGCAAGTATTAAGCGCAAATTAAAATTATAATAACTATTTTACCAAAAAACTAAAACAGGCGATAAATATAAACTGAAAATAAAAAACACAAAATTAGTAACTATACGAAGGTGCAAAATCAATTATCACTCTTTTCCTTTATTCAGATTTATTTATTTTTTATGGAATGAACTTTGAAATACTCTCATTCTTATAAAAAAGAATTGTCAGACTGGTATAAAGTTTTAGTCAGAATTATCAGCTGCAAAATTTTACTGTTTTGCTACTCCTAAGAATATTTTTTTTATGTCAAATTCTTTTTTTATGGGTTATAAACCAATACTTGGCATCGATTTCACCTGCAGTTAAGTAACAATGAGGCCGTAGATGGTGAAGCGTGTTCGCAGAATACATCTGGCTCTCACATATATAACTGCCAGAACACACCGATGCTATTATGGCGGCATATTTACATTGAGGGTGGTAGCCAGGCGGGTATTGTACCACCCTATCACCCCATCTAGACTCTACTACTCCTGTGTTCCGTGAATCGAACCCGAGACGTCCGCGTTGAAAGGCAAGCGGGTAAACCACTACGCCACTTAGGCAGTCGAATTTGCAGAAAACGTTTTCATATAAAAAAGAACTATTAAAATCGAACTACACAGTAATAAGTTATAGGTGGTCTATCAAACAATAGATATAAAAAATATTAACCCTTTAACTGTTTATGTGGAGTATACTCGTCAGAGCAAAATGAAAATTCTTGCATAATGTCGAGTATACTACTATACGACGTGAAGATAAAAAAATCGCATTCGTATTATTATTAAACGAATTAACTGTAATTTTTTTCGCCTGAAAAAGGGCAAGTAAAGATCTTTTAAAAAAATTACATTTTAGAATATTCGTTAGTCTGGCAACATTATTTATTATAATTCACAATAGGTTGTATTAAGCTGAAATTACAAATTCAATAATAGTTGTATAATCTATGCCAAGAAAAACAGTAAAAAAATATTATTATTATTAATTTTCTTCATCACCTGGATATTATTTGTATTAACTCTTATTTGATATATAAACAAATTAATGGAAAATTAAACCATATTGACTTCTTACTGGAATATATCGAAAAAACTATTGAACTATATTCTGATGATTCATCTAATACGTCTCAACTTGGACGTCCAGCTGTAACTAAACCTTTACGATTAATTGGAAAATATTTTCCTGACTTAGTACCAAGTACAAAAGCAAAATCAAATCCTACACGCAGATGCTCAAACAGTTCAAAAATAATATTATAAGAGAATCTAGATATTGGTGCCCAATATGAAAGTTAGCATTTTGTGCTGCACCTTGCTTTAAAAACTATCATTGCCCTTCATTAAAATTTTTAGTTTTTGTAACTTAGATTCCTTGAAATTCAGTTGGTCTTTTATTGCTTCTGTTTTCGTTCCTATAATGTCTTAATTTTATCTTTATATATTTTTTTTATCAATGAAGTAAAGTTTGTTTGTTGATAATGAATAAAAATTTATTTTTTCTAAAAAACCAACACGAAAAGTTTGATTTTTAATCAAAATAACCTACTTTTTTAGGCAGAAATTTTACTCTGTTTATGACGAGTATACTCGTTTTCGCTGGAAATAATTAAGCAGGTAGAAAAAGTTTTTCGAAACAAAATTAAACAGTTAAATGGTTAAAATCAATTCAAATTCACAAAACATCCTACTTAATAAAACTAAATTTAATAAATGAAATATGATGAAAAAATGGATTTGATAATTAATATCAGCTAATAATCTTACCTAATAATTTGCAAACAATGGACTTTCACGGGTCATGTTATTTCTGGTTGAAAATCATTACACTTTGCCGGCGCTGCTTATGTCCAAGAAATGTTTTGTTTTTTAATTTTACTTGAGACGTCATAATTGTGTCAAATCATTGAGCCGTGACGACTTCGGCGGTCATTAGAACGCGACGGGCCTAGACGTTATGATTAATGATCATTGCACATAACATGATGATTTCTATTTGATTTCTTTGGACGGATTAAGAGGAGCTGTTCAAGATGAAAATATGTCTAGTTTTTGTTATCTATTAAAACAAGAATTTATTTATATTATTCAAATCTGCAGTTATAACAGCATTAGTGTGTTCCGCCAGTCATATATGTGAGAGCCAGAAGTAATTTAGGCGAACACCCTTCACCATCTACAATTTTATTGTAACTTAACATCAGGTGAAATCGACGTCAGGTGTTAACCCGTAATCGGTAAAAAAAAACATTGTATTCTATTATATTGGAGAACTACCATCATCTTAGAAAATTTAGTCACGATGTAAATATTTCGTATCCGTTATTTCTACCGATCCTTTTCTTGATTTAAATAGGACCTTAAAATCGTGTCCTCAATGCTATTTATTGAAATGTATGATGCTCAAATATTGACAACCTACCGTCCTAATAAAATTATTTGTTTTGTCAAATGTCCCACTCTTTCGTGAAGTTTTTGTTTATGTTTTATCCCTTTCGTTCTGACAGGCGTTTACATACTCCTTAGATGAATGAACATTTTCATGTACGAAGTGCGTAAAACATGAAACATGAAAAAAGTATATATGTTGTGAACGCATACGATCGCAATGCCTTAGTACTGCTCGGTTTTCCAATGTGTATATATACGCCTTCAGAACTAGTGTTTATGGATATTACGCCAAAAATAGTATCCGAGGGGAAATTTTCGATGTATGAATTCCTTACTAACAAATTTGTATGTCAATCCCTGTGCCCGACTTCGGCAATCACGTGGCTCGCCATAGAGACTGTCAGGTTAAGCCAGCTTCTCTGGCCAGTGTAGTTAGTGGGTGAGCTCAGGGATCACCTGATTCGTGAGCCAGTTCAGATGAAGCTGTAATAGTCGTCAAAAAGACTAACAGCGCAATCTTCACCGAACCCAGCAGCAGCAGCAGCAACCCTAATATGGCGGCAGGTGGTATCTTAGTAAGATATTTAATCACGGTTTTAATCGCTGCTTCCAGGAGAACGGTACGGAGCTGCTGCCCCGCTCGCACTATGGCACGTTTTACGACGCAGAGGCATACCTGGTGTACTCGTGCTCACTTCCCGGGCAGCCCGCCGGACCCGACGTCATTGTGAGTGCGAGTTGCTCATGCTCTATCTTATTTACATCAATAGAAGAAGCTAACAATACTGTATGCATAAATCTGTCAGTCATCCCGCGTCACGTTTTTGACTGCCTCCTTCGCGTAATGGTTTATCCACTTGTCATATAACCTGGAGTTTCCGAGTTCGATTTCCGGACCACAAGTGTAGTGAAGTCTGGATGGTGGTACGTTTTCAAAACCCGCCTGGGTAACTACCACCCTCAATGTCTAGTTGCCACCATAACAGTATTGCTGTGTTTCGGCAGGCATACAGCCAGAAGAATTCCACGCGAACACGCTTCACCCTCTACGACATCATTATCACTTAACATCAGGTGAAATCAAGGTTGTGTTAGCCTATAACTGATGATAAAAGAAAAACTATCTGCAACATCGTCGTCACTTAACATGAGAAATTGAGGTTAAATGTTCCATTGCTGATAGAATTTCTTCTATTTTTTACTATTTTTTTATTTTTTTTTATTTTTTTATTTTTATATTTTCTACTATTTTGCACGTAAGAGAATTATATCAAAAAATTTATTTCTAAATTTTTCGATATTATTTTCTTACGTGCAAAATTGTACTTTATTCTATAGTTCGTAAATATTTGTATGTCTACATAAATTTGCATTAAGTTATTGTTACTTCTTTTTTTAGTACAGTTGTAATAAAGTATAATAATTCTTTGCATTACATTTGAAACAGAGACGCGAAATAAAAGAGAACGGCGAATGCAGTGAGCGGCACGTGCACGCGTGGGCGGGCGAGCGCGGCGGCGCGCTGGGAGCCCTGGCGCTGCGCCGCGCTGCTCAGCTCGCTGCCCACCTGCACGCGCCCGCGGACCTGCACCGCGAAAACGCTGCCAAGGAGTCGCCGCGGCTCCTCTCCTACTTCCGAGACGGTATTAGGTCAGTAACAATTAATATATTTTTAACTGAATCCCGGAGCTACATGACCAGTGAAATCTTGATGGTAACAGGATTTTTCCGAATCAGTTTGCATAACTACTACCCTCAATATCAACCTGCCGCCGTAACAGCATTGGTGTGTTCCGACGGTCATACATGTGAGAAAGCTCGATTATTTTGGGCGAGAGTGCTTCACCATCTACGGCCCTACTGTGACTTAACTTAATTCTAAATCGAAGTCAAATAATAACCCATTGAGGTCAAGTGTTAGCCAAGACGTTGTACCAATTTTGAATACTTTATTTTTCTTTACGCCGTTGCCTCAGTGTGGCATGCCGAGACTTTATGTAAATATTAAGTGTATAATTTTTAAAGTGTATACAATTGGTGACAGGATATTCCGGTCGGGCAGCTCGTGCGGCGGTGTCCGCTTATACCGCGTGCGGGGGCCGCGCCCCGTCATGCTGCAGTTGGAGCCCGTTTCCTGGGCGCATTTCGCCTCCGATGGTGTCTTCGTGCTGGACACCAACGCGTTGCTAGTACTATGGCTCGGCCGCACAGCAAATATGATCGAGAAAATATTTGGCGCTAAGGTAACCCACAACTAATGTCACACAACAATTTATGCTTTGAAAATAGAATGTATCGGTAGTAGGTATCTACAACATCACCAGAATTACAAGAGAGAATAAACTAAGTTGTTACTCCAGTACAATCTTATCTTAAGGTTAATAATCCTTCCGGCTGCTTCAAGCATTTAATTTCAGCAATGCCAGATAAAACCAATATACCTTACAAACTGATTCCATGAAAACAAAAAAAACGTGATTCGTTCAACTAAAAAAGAAAATTATCGACGATGCCGTACTTGTCTTACAGTTTTCATTCTTGTTTTTTATACTACTCATCTACGAAACGCTGAATAATAAAATTACTCTACTTATTTACCTATTTAAGGCGCCGATTAAAACAATAAGGTAATTTTGCGCATTACTACTCTGCGCAAAAGAGATCTTTTAGAAGTGTACCTAGATGGTCTCCAGCAAGCAAGCAACATATTACCAGTGCAGTATTGTTTACTTATAAATGGGAAATATTATATTATTATAAATTTTCGTGTACTTTGTCATAGGTATTGCATAAATGATTTATATTAACTATAAATAATTTTCTTATTAAAACGTACGGTACAGTCGCGAACTGTTTGTTATTAGATCGCCTATCGTATGTCGCGCGGCGTTGATAAGAGCTCGCCGACGCGACGTATTGTAATCACGCACGACGGCTACGAGCAGACGCTACCAGCAGCGGAGCGCGCGCTGCTGGGCGGGCTGCTGGAGCCGCACGCGCGCGTGCTTCGCGCCGCTCCGCCCCCGGAGCCGCCGCGAGTGGCGCGCTTGTATCGCGCTGCACCGCCACGTGCCACGCATGCCATGCTCGCCCTGCCTTCGCAGCGACCCAGTGCGCGGCTCGAAGAAATCAAACGCGCCCCGCTGTACAGAGAGGATCTAGCGGATGACGTAAGTTTAATTTCATTTAAGGTAATATTCGGAATGTAACTGGTAGTTTAAACATTGCAATAAATTTCTAATATCTACATTTCTAACTATTCCTATTAACTACTTGTGGTATTTTGTAGTTCGTCTATAATATTAAAATGTAATAATGTACCATGCAACGCAGGGCGTGTTCGTGGTGGACGCCGGCAGCCGAGGCGTATGGGCGTGGGCTGGCGGAACAGCGGGGGTGGCAGCGGCGCGCGGAGCTCTGGCGGCCGCGCGCGGTCTCGCCCGCGCCCGCCGGTACGCTGGCCCCGTGAGCTGTACAAGCGCGGGCCGCGAGCCACTCGAGTTCGCCGCGCTGTTCCACCGCTGGCGCTGGGGCGACGCGCGCCGCGACGTCAGGTTGCGTGCCGCACGCTCCGCCACCACCAAGCTCGACGCGGTCAGCCTCGCCTCTAACGCCTGGCTAGCAGCTGAGGTAACTAATACCATATACGTATATTAATAATACCATTTTTTTCACTTCTCTAGGCACGTCGTGCACTATTCAAATTCCTTTAAAGGAATGCAAAAAGGTCTCATATTTTCTGTTTATAATATTTCTAATAGAATAAAAACTTACATTTTGCGACACTAATGTGATCTTTTAATGTTAACCACAAACTGTCAGAAATTAAATTTATTAATATTTTTTGACCACTATCAAGATCCTTAATTAGATTGAAAAGAAATGAATTACTTATTTGGTAATTTTCAGTAAATTTTTAGTAAAAATACAATATATATAGTTTTTGGCGCCACACAGCGGCAAAAACCATGAAAACGACGATTAGCGCCATCTGTGACTCAAAGCTTGAACTGAAAAAACATATTGATTCGTTTGACGCCGCATTATGTATGTCCGTTGCGCAGGCAGTTTTTTTTTATTTAATCAGGAAACCTCCAACATGAAGATCGGAGCCTATATTTGCTTTTATCTCTTTCATTCTAGTTCTTCTTGCATGCCTCTCGCACTTCCGTACTTCATACTATTTTTTCCTTACATTCATCATCTTTTATTCTTTGTTGGTGGAGCTTACATTTTTCACTAACACTTTCTACTAGGGTAAGAAGGTTGCATTTTGCTTCTATTTTATTTCTAACTTATTTTTCAGATCCTCTTAACTATTTGTGTCTATTTCCTCTTGTATTTTTATTTCTTATCTTATCTTACTTATCTTATAAACCACTGTTTTAACTACGCTATTTCCTACTTTGTATCATACTTAACACTAATATGCTCATATATTGTGTCAGCATGTTTATCAACTATATTTTTTTTTACTATTTTCTATCTTAACAGTATTCACGATCTTTTTTCTTCTCCATCTGAGCTTCGGTTAGAAGACCTTTGCTATTTTAAATACCAAAGATTTTCGCCAATTGCTGACATTCCACTGTTTCTCTGTCATGATGGGTGCCGGGTCACTTGGTCTCTCTTTATCTAGGATTTATCAACGGGGCGCATTTAACAATACGCCACCGTTGATCGTGCCAGTTCATCTCTTTTCCGGCGTACCGGGCAATCGCGGCTTAAACTTTTGTGCTCACTATCGAAGTTCTTTGCCCTCTCGCAGTTCCTACACTTCGGTGGCACACCAACTAGGACGTCGGGACATTCTACTCTCATGTGCGGCCCCCGACAATGGCTGCATAGATCGACCGCATCCGTGCAGAAACGCTTTCCATGGCCAAATCCCAGACAGCGAGTGCACTGCACGAGCGGTGTCTGGTCTTCGGCCCTGATGTACTGCAGGTCGATATATTCATACCCTCTGTCCATTATTCTTCGCCATACACTTGGCGAAGTACTGATGACAATATGTCCAGCAAGTGGGTTTCTGGCTCGCCTTCGATATTTGATGTTTATTCTCCCCTCCTCCTCGTTGAGGTTGCGAAAGACCTCCCAGTTCTGGTTCCTCAGGGCCCTCAGCACATCCTCGTCCGAGTTTGCTGCTAAGACGTCCTTCAGAACCAGAAGCGAGTCACGGTTTTTCACCTCCTCAACGGTGAGGCCCGTTCTTTATCTTCCTAACTTTTCCTTGATCTTATTTCTTTCCTCGATCGTCCCAAATCCCATTATGACCTTTCCATCCTTAGCTATTCTTACATTTTCTATTTTAACCCAACCTTCCTTTGCGTCCACTATATGTCTAACTTTTTCTAAAACTTTCTCCCCTGTATCTACTCCTGTTACTGATGTCATCACCACTGAATGGAGGGTGTTAGGTCCCCCAGCCGTCATCCCGACGCTAGATGCCACCACGTTTGCGTACGTCGGGGTAGTGGTATCGGTTAGTACCTCTTTGTGTAGTTTGAGGCTTTCGCTCAGCTCCTCTATGTTTTTGTTACATAATTTAATTTTATTTCCCGACTCTTTTATCAATCTTTCGTGCTCCTCTATCCTAGTTATCAATTTAATTGACTCAGCACTTATTTCGGAGGCATCGTTCCCCCTGTGTCCCGTCACTCCTTTTTCCCCACCTTTGTCTCCTTTCCCTTCGCCACTGTTCACTGCTTCACTGTCGGCGACCTTTATAAGCTGGTATAGAAGCTCAACTGCCTTGAAGACGGAAGCTTTCGTCTCTGTTCTTCACCGCGTTGAGCTGATTTTTAGCGCTGCACAATAGTGCTCTCGCCTCTGCCATTCTACTCACATACTTCTATTGTGGTGGGCTAGTTTGTGTAGGGCTAATAGTTCCAGCCGAGCTCAAAACAGATTCCGCCGGGGATTTCGTCGCTTTTACAACTTTGGGCGGGACTGTAGCCATATGGTCTGGCTGAGATTCTCTTATTGCTACTTTCGTAGCACCAGTCGGCACCGTCGCCTTTGTCAGGGAGGAGGAGGGACTTGGATCCGCCCTCGCGGCTTCCCATTCGTCGATGCTCAGCCTCACCTTCGACGATCCAGTAGGTTTCCTACTGTCGTTTCCTTTCTTGACGGGGGTTCTAATGCCCATCATGTTGAAGGTCCGATTCGTCCTATGTATAAATAAAATTTCTAATATACGGTCAATAAATCGACTCTGTTGGTCTCCAGGACCAGTCACTGTACTATAAGACGAACAAACAAATAATAATAGTCAGTAAGCGGACTAAAAACACACCAGACAAACGAAATCAAACAATACAAACAAAATGTACCAAGGTATGTCTATAAATATATAGACCGTCACGTTCCAATTGCTCAAGCAGCTGGACAGAACAGCGCTAAGAGCTGGTTGCACCAATATCATTAAAATAAGACATTTTATTGAATTTTGTAAGCTGAAACCAAGCCGGTCACTACGTATTCCCGAATGGCTGCCGGTCGGTAAAAGGTTTGTATAAAAAAGGAAGGAAATATAAAACTGTCAGTTACATAATATTACTTATTTTTATGAATAAATGTCATGAATTGACATTGCGTGCTTAACGTCTTAACCTTGCGTTTTCATTTGATTGAAAAGACCACAAATAATACTCAAATAGTATTTTTAAATATTGTGAAATTGGTATTATAATATTTTTTGGATATCAATATACAATATCGATGAATCCTATCGACATCTACTCTAAACGTCATTATAAAAGTGCGCAACATGTACCAAATAAAAATATTTAAAATATTAGTGAAGCTAATTTAATATTATTAACGCTTAAGTTTAAATAACTCGTTAATGAAAATGTTTATTTCGAGAGAAATGAGTACTAGAAACAGTATAATAATTATGCCATATTTGAGGTTATGCTTTTCAACTAGTAAACGAAAGGTTGAAAAGAAACCGAAAGTAGCAGCTGATGTTATGTCTTATTTGCGCAGGCACAGTTGCCGGACGACGGGTCGGGATCGTTGCGCGCGTGGCGCGTGCGTCGAGACGATGAACCGGCGGCGCACATGCATCCGCTCGTCGAGGTGGAGCGCCCGCAGCAGGTCGTGTTCTACGACCGCGACTGTTACATCGCGCTCTACACATATCACGCGCCGACCGGCGATCACTCCGTCATCTACTACTGGATGGTACGTCTCGAACAAATAGTGACGATACTCTCGGCGTACTCTATTTAAACAATAACGTATCTATATACTAAAATGTATCAACCATATACACTGCCGGCGAAAAGTATGAGACCACCTTGAAAAAATTACAATATTGAATAAAACTCCAAAAGTTAGTGCTCTACAAATTATTTATTTACCTTA
>DWQX01002760.1:0-20384 GCA_018245475.1 Pharmacophagus antenor
GGTAAATAAATAATTTGTAGAGCACTAACTTTTGGAGTTTTATTCAATATTGTAATTTTTTCAAGGTGGTCTCAAATGTTTGGCCGGCAGTGTATACGTACAATTACGCACTAACTCTGAATTTATGAGCTAATTTCACATTAGCCGCTTGCCTGTTCCCGCGTCGCGATACCCCGAGCGCTGGTTCCCGTACAATTTGTCAAATGTGTGCAGAGCTGTCAGCGATAATTTACCACAGACAGCTGTAGCCGACAATACGCTGCACAAAAGTTAACGGCACAGTACATATTTTTTTTCTTCTTTAATAATATCAATGCTGGCAGTTATTTTTGGCCATATCTATGAAAAATCTTGGCATGGATAATGAAACTTTTTATTACACAGTTCTTGTAAGAAAATCGCGGAGACTCGCGGCGCGTATTCGTTGGACGATGACGGCGTGGTAAGTTCATGATAAATAAATATCCAACAGAGAATGCATTATGTGAATTCGAAAACGAATAATTTAGTTTAATATCTTAAAAGTAGTTCGCAATTGACGAAAATGTTGTACTAAAATAATAGTCATCATAATATTTTTACGCCCGCAATGATATACTTTGTGTCATACTGAATGCCCTGTTTCATTTTATGTTATAGAACTGATTTCATTCTATACATTTTATTATTTTCATAATAACACCACGTGTTTGTGTCATAACAAAATGGGGGTAAACTCAAAAAGAGCAAATTGTGGAAAATTATTAAAAAACAAAACTTTAAAGAAATACAGTGTTTGGTATATTTACATCAAACAAGTTACTCTCTTTATTATGGTGTTCCAGAGTAGACTATTCATCACCGAAGATGTAATTCCAACTGCAGCACACATAAGGCAATGTAATAATGTTTCCTTGTATTATACTTATTTTTTTTCATTCTTTAAGTATTTATTCAGTTACGTAGAGCGCAATTGCCGCGTGACCCGTAGAGAATCGATTGCCCCAGTAATCGACATCGCTTCGTTGAAACGTAATTATGGCTGTGTCCTTGTGTACATAACCTTGCGGCTTGTAGATTAATTCAACAATTTTATTACGTTTATGGGAGATGTTAATTTGTTGTTTCAATTACTTGATGAAGAAACGCCTCAAACAAAAAATGTTACTATTCATATTTATCATAAATGTTAACATCCCCATTGTCATCTGAACAAGAAGCGGTAACTTAAAAAGAATACCTTTTAATTTTTTTTAAGGTATACATAACTTATACCAAAAGTGGACTTCCGAAAGTATTTACGAAAAAGAAGTCATCGAATCACGACAAAAAAACAATTCCAATCCGACTACGCTCGCCGGGTGCCGAAATTGTATTTGACTTTTTGTCGGAAGGCTATACTTGTCAGGTATAATTTGAAGGTCAGATCGACTCTTGGCATTTCGAAGACAACCATCACAAAATTTTTGTATCAAAATACGAGTAGGTTCTGTTTCACGATTCAAAATCATTGTCAATGATAAAAAAAAATGAATAAGGATTGCTTTTAGTTTTAAAAAAAGTCGTGTCACGGAAATTAAATTTTTGTCTGCCTCGGTGAACAAAAGGTATTTATTATGTTCAATTTGCAATGGGAGTACTAAGCTTCAAATTTCTATAAATAATTTTAACGAAACACGCCACCACGCTACACTAAGCCACAAAATAGAAATGACAAGAAGCATAATGAAAATTTAACATAAATTATGATTAAAAAAAAAAAAACTGCTCGAGAATCATTCTTTATTATTTCCTAATGGCCTCTCATGAACATGTAAACGCTACGAATAAATAGCGAGCTTCGATTAATGATCAGTAATTAAATCGAGTTTTCTTTGAGAGCATACCACTCACACCCACAATCTGCTTTCTACAGATTATTGGTAATAATGAATCTAAAACTGGGTTATTTATCACTGTAATAATTCCTCGCAGAACAAAGTTTAAATGATTACTAATGAAGCGCAGTCATTATACAGTTTTAAGTTTTATTAAAAAAAAATCTGTAAGCATACGTATTAAAAACTGCTGTATTTGACGATCAGTATAGAAAGAAGCGAAAATAATTCAAGCAATTAAGAACGTTATGTAGTGAAACTAAGGATGAATAAAAGTGCTACTAAATAATGTATTCTATAGTAACGGTGTGATTTAGCTTTTTGATTGTTTTTTTATTGCATATTTGATATTTGCTGATTGATTAATTGATATCAAAATTACACAAACTTTTATGCATCACCTATCGAAAGGTTTGAATTGCCATTAAGTTCATACTGTCGAATGGAATGAGACTAAGATCGTGATAAATAATTTCGCAGAATCTCTACTGCAGCATCTATATTAGATTATGGAGAATGTTTCATTTACACACACAGCTAGTTAATTCTCAAGCTGATACAAAAGGCGTTCCTTACATAATATGCAAATCGCTAGATATAACGCCCCCGTGAAACGTCACACCTCTCGCTTGAGCGGATAATAGTTGCCTCCTATGCTAGCGTCCCTGTAAAGCACAATCGATAATAGATTGTAAAATATGTTGACATAGATGTGATAATTGCACGTATATCTACATGGCGTTACATGCTGCCGGTATAAGTACCACGAACATTAATGAAGCATTAAAATTACTTACGTAAATTTACAACCAAAATGCTAAATTTATTGTTTTTAATACGACTAATAATTTATTCTGAACTTTCCTTGAAATATTTTTGACTATCTTAATTCTTATGCATTGTTAGTACAAAATTTTATAGTTCAATGGTAAATAAAATAACTACGTTTGACAATATTAATTATTTTTGCTCGTTTCTTACAAGACCTAAAGTGATAAACCGTTTCGTATATTCAATGCTAAACAATAATTGCTTCATATGACCAACATTTTATCTTCATGAGTGTTAATAAAAATCGATAACCCCTAATAATTTCGTTAGCATGACCCGTCGGAATTGTAATTTGTATTCTATTTCTTCCCTGGCTACATTCCAAGAATAAGGAATTAAAGACAATTTCTAACAGGCGCAGCAATAGAAAAAATACGTATAATAAGCCAAAAGGAAGTTTTGAAAGCGACACACGCAAAATTGTTTAAGCGTTGAGTATTAAGATATCAAAGAAACTCATTGTTTGTAAGTAAACAAATGAGTAAGACTTCAATTGTGCCAAGTGCCAATTTTACACCGATACCGTTTGTTACTGAGACAAGACAAAGGAAATGGTGATTTGCGACAAATTTACATCATTTTTTTTATTTCAATATTATAATCGTGTTTAGAATTGTACACTTTATTTTTTGTATGAGTAAAGCTGGTGACTTCTATACCTTCTGTAACTGATGAGACTATTATTTCAAATCGATAAGGTCCGATTGTTAGAATTATTTTCGCATATATTAATATTACTTATAACTATATCCTAGTTAACATAATTTGCTCGTTCACTGTTAAAGTTGAAGTGTTCTGTACATGTTTTAAGTTACTATTATGTTATTTTGACCAATCGAAAAAGAGACACTTATTCAAGTTTGACAGGCGTACATGAGATACTCTGTAGCATCGTTACCTACGAAACAGAAAAGCGACAATGGCAAACCATATGCTTATACGACTTAAATTACTTTTTTTCGTGAATTAATTACAACGAATAAAATGTATAAGTGGACGTTTAATGTCTTGTTTATCATAAAATAAACAATTTTCTTTATCAGCTTTTTCGAAAACTACTTGTAAGCAATTATTGTGAGATTTCACGCAAGATCTATAACCAGGTTCGATGGAATCTTAGTGTTCACCAGGAGCGTCACAATCTCAGTTTTCTTAGCTACAGTTCAAAGATTATATTTCGAAACTCTTCGGAGTGAGTCAAGCCTGACCTATTTTACTTGCATACGTAACGGGAAAAACTGTTGTCAAAGTTATTTTTCTAGCTTAGACCAGCAAGGCGTGGTAATTTTTTAAGAATTATAAGTTAATATCGGCTAAAAACCAAGTAAAGTCTCATACGACATAAATATCCACTTTTGTCCACTAATAGCTCACAGTTATGCTTGCTTATTTCACAACCTCATTGTAAAGGTTAATATTCCCACTATTTAATGAAGTAATACTAGCTATTCTAAAATTAATAACCGCATAAACGGCTAAAAATATAACCATCCGTATGTAACAAATAGATAAATTGAATAGTCATAATCTATCTGTGAATAAATAAATAAAGTATTTTTATAATAATAAAATAACAATTACTTGCTTAATACATATCAACGTTTACATTATATCAATGCCGAATAGGCGTTTAAAAGAATATCTATATTTATCCGGTAAATTTGAAAAAGACCGGATCAATTACGATATGATGTGTTGGCACAAACATATTCATAAGCCACATTTTAATTAAAAAAAAAATACAGTTATTGTGCTCTTCTGTTATTTTTAATATTTCTTTAGCTATTTTGTTTAACTGAATTATTCTCAGAGAATAATGCGGGTAACGGCTCGTGAAAAAATTAAAATAAACAATTGTCGAACGCAATAAAGCAAGGCATGTCTTCCACCCTTAGTCGGAATGCGTTAATTGAATGTAACGTACAAAACTTATACCGAACGCTAAGTGCAACCGATTAATATTTAATTATTCATGTCAATACCTTTATGGTGTTACTAATTAGTGCAGATATCTGGGTTATTCCAACGCAATAGATCACGTAATTAAATGGAATGGAAGTTAGATCTAATACACTTCGAACCTATAAACATTACAGCTTCGTATAAACATTTTTAACGCTTTATTGTGGCTAAAAGGACGTTACTATTAGTATTTTATAACATTGAAACAAATTAGAGTAATAAACTTTGTCACAGTAAGCAGTAAAATTTTCTTGTATGATTACGTTTAAAAACAGGTCGTGGTAAGAGGTGACATGATCAAATATTTACTGGGAATAGCACCATCTATCAAATAAGCACCTGATTAGTACGTTGCCTTAGTGTGGCCAAGAATAGAGAATATGTTAAATGATTAGTACTAAGCGACATACATATGGTTGTCAAACAAAAGACAATTGTAGTGATGTAACGAATGTGCGATTTGTCATGTACGCAATTACAAATGCGAATATCGATATCGAATCTAGACAACTGGGTTTTAGTTGTGCCTTAGTAATGGAAGAACCGAGAGCGGCCTGTGGTGAACAAGCTCGCACTTGCACTACGATTTAGTTTTCGTAAGCGCTACACTTTTTAATATAACGCGCGGTGAGGGTAAGGCATTCTGTGGTAATTTCAAATGTATTTCGAACAATGATCGATCGGTACGATTCTACTGCCTCCTTGGCGCAGTGGTAACGCGAAGCTCCCGGGTTGGATTCCTGGACCACAGGAGTAGTAGGGTCTGGATGGTGGTAGAATTTTTTAAAACCCGCTTGGTACGCTTCCATTCTCAATGTCAAACTGCCGCCATAACAGCATTGCTGTGTTCGAGCAGTCATACATGTGAGCGATATTCTGGGCATGTGATATTCTGGGCGAACACGCTTCACCATTTACCGACAAATTGTAACTTATCATCATATGAAATCGACGCCTTTGCTAGCCTATAACCGATAAAAAAATCTAAGCTGTCATTTTTGTTTGTGCGTTAGCTTCCTACAGTCGTGGTATACGCATCGTAAGCGCTTTCTGAAAAAGCATTTTGACGTATCTGACACGTGTTCATAGTGCATATACAGTTAAAACAAACACTAGATTAGGACAAATAAAGAAAAGGGCTATTGTTAAGTTAGTGCCTATTATTACTATGTTCTTAGTAAGAATAGATACAATTTTGTTTGGTTCTCACAGAATATTGTTCTTTTACTCAGCAATGCTTTAAAAATCTATTATTGTATGTATCTATATTTATTAAAATAGATATTTAAACCAAATGAACACTTCAATTAAGAATGTTAAGTGTAATCGTAAAGTTGATATATATGTCAGTTAGCGAATCAAGAGCAACTTTGAGTTTTATGTGTAGATTATCAATTATTATATTTCACATTCAGAAAAAGTTCGAACATTTTTTTCGAATGCGAATGTATATTATGGATGTGACGAAAATTACGTAATGTCAATCTTTGGTACATCACTAATTCATTGAATGCAAAAGTGACTTAAGCCTATTGATAAACACGACACGTGCCTATCAAACTATAACGATATGCATTATCCGCCCGCATTTATTGTCAAATGACTGATTGCTGTTCAAACATCCACATACCAATTAGTTTGCCAGTCATAAATTATTTGACGTGCTTCATTTAGTTTCATTCAATACACAAATGTATTGAGGGATATTCTATAGGTACATATATAAATTATAATCAAAGTTCTCGAGTTGAAGACTTACATCGAATCTATTATTCCGGCTATAAAGAAAGCACTTAATGAAAACTCCTTCATTATTGTGGAAGGAGATTGGAAAGATCTTAAGGTTTACGGACTTTATGATCAGATCTATTAAATGCACAAACGGAGCCCCTTGTAACGCAGAGAAAGTTGTTTCGGTGGGTAAAAATGCCTCATCACCCTGCCTTCACTACAGAACCAGAATGTCTTTCGAAGAAAAAATTCGATACTGAATAATTTCAAGATTGCATTTAATTAGCACAATAATACAAGCAAGAAGATCGACTATGTCTTTGTATAAAAGATATATTTTCATTGCCATTGTTAATAAGCTAAAAACTTTTATAGCTATCAAATCAGACTTTATATAGAAAAGCCTCTAAACCCATTCAAAATTAATGGCAACATGTAATTTGATATATATTTTTCCAATTAACAGTGACATGTTCCAAGGCCGATAGATAACAATAGCATTAATATTTTATTGAAAAGGTCATCGCCGTGTAATAAATACTTTATAACAATCAATCTTTCCTTATTGACGTCAACTGAGTTACCATTATAGAAAAGCACTGGATGTCGGAAAAAAAACTAACGACATGACCACAGAGACTCCAGTTCTGTGTTGCAATACACCGGAATTGTATTAGCTCTTTTTAACATATTCTCGGTCACGATTGAATTACAAAAAAAAATGATTTTTATTTTTTAAAGATTTATTCATTAATTTTTATTAGAATTCCAACGAAAAAAGAAAAAATATTATATGTATATCAGTTTACAGTAGAAATTTGTAAAAAAAATATTGTTGTGGTAAGTTGAGATGTAAATTAAAAAAAAATTAAATTTACTAATATCAGCGTTACCTGTTTATTTTTAGGAAATTTTTGCTTTCGTCGGGAGATGTTAATTTCTAAATAAAGTTATATAAACACATCTCGGTTTAATCCGAAAAACTCCTTCGATAAATAATATTAATTTGTGAAGTAATATTTGGAAATTATTGTAAATTGTTGTACATCGAAGACCGTATCAATACTCCATTTTCATTATAAAGAAACAATACGATCTGCGATGGACGATAAAGGGAATTATGAAGCCAAATAAGGTAACCAAAGTACACAAAAAAATTATTACAATTTCTATCAAAAGCGGTAGTGGTTTTGAGCGGCATGAAATATACCCTAACTCTTTTGAAAAACGTATGACAATAAATAAATACTATGTAAAGTTCTAATTTGCTATTTTTCGCATTCAATCAATGACACCTTAACGTTCAAATTCTTACTTTATGTACATAAAAATTAATAGCATGTTATTTATTTTCACCATTGCAATATTATTATCGCCATGATATAAATCAACTGTCGTCCTATTTAAAAACTTTCAATAGACCTTGAGCACAAACGCAATAACTAGTTAGCAATAATTGTATCTAATTATGCTATGGTGGATTACCAGAGCAGTGTTGTTACACATACTGATAGATGCATATTATTATAGGTAGATATATAAAACGACCAAGCAGGACATAGACGCTGCGAAAAACAGCAAAAACAATCGGTCTCATGCTCGCCGTAACACAGGGAGGGTATCGGGAAAAGTTAAGTCTTTTCCTGGGACGTGCTCACCTGCAATACAAAGACACTCCGCGTTCTGTATGAGATCCCGGAGCACCTCTTAATACACTGATGTTGATCAACGATGGAGTTTTAATAGGTAAAAGTCCCACGTAACGCCTAGAAGCAAGATACTCTAAGACTGATAAGAAAATTAAGGTCTTGACACACTTATCGGACACGGTACTTTTAGAACACTGTTAATGGTTTTTACAGTTAATTTAGACAATTTTGGAAAATTTGTGGTTAAGATGCTTCCTATCACTTTTTGGATAATTGTCACTGTTACTGTTGTTTATTTTTTTTTAATTCGGTTCACCACATCTTCATATATATGAAATATCACACTAAATAATATTTTCAATATTACTTCACTTAAACATGACAAAGAATGATTAAATACAGAATATACAATTTACGCTTTTTGTTACAAAGACAATACGCTCTCATATTTTTTTACATCAAAAACATATTTGTTACACATCAGTACTTTTTTTTTAAATAATAATTGTCTATTGTAGTCAAAGGATTATAGTAACAGCTGTAACTTACGCTTGTGAACCAAAACCAATCTAATGACTAACGGGCATTTTAATTTTGGTATTAAATCAAAATTCATTATTCGCGTAATGACAGAAAAAACACCCGTAAAGTCTTTTAACACGTTTTGTGTCAAGCCATTTTTGTCCAACATTTCGTTCGGGTCATCTGATATTTTGACTAAATAATGATATATAATTATACAGTATTTCATTATATCATCGATACATAATTAGTTATTTTGTTCAGAGTAGTTATGACTACCAGGCCACGTGTACCACCAGTGGTACACATGGCACGGAACGTGTTGAATACCGATTGTGAATATAATTTAATATCGTTAATGAGCCGTAAGAGTTGGACTAGAATAAAATTTTACATCTAACTACGTTCTGATTTGTTTTAGGACAGTTTTTTTTATCTGTCCTTAAAAACAAAGCATATAAAACATAAATACATAAACTTTACACCGAATGTTCTAGTAACATCGTCGGTTTACACGGAATGTTTTCCTTCATTGGAAGTTTAGAGACAGTGCGGACCGAACCCACGCATTTCATTTTGCCCTTATAGCCCCCTTAGATTCCAAATCACTTAAAACTGAATTATCACCGCTTCAAATTAATAAAAAAAAATCTACAAATGCGTGTCGGACTCGCACCACGAAGGATTTCGTATCGAAAACGATTTTAAAATTACATTTCTTGAATTTTCCAATTTTTATTATTTGTTGCTGTTGTCGCAATAAATATACACTATCTGTAAAAAGTTTTAACTTTCTTCCTATCACAGTTCATTAGATAGAGCCCGCTGACGTACAGACTGGCGAGGAAGTCTCAGTAATGGGGTTCGAATTGTTACCCTTTCGTTACGGAACCCTAAAATACACGTCTGCCGCAAATAAACTGTTGCGAAACGGCTGTTGGTCAATTTCCATAACAACGCATACCGCTGATTAGTGTGTAATGTATGTTATCCGATGGTAAACAATGAGACTTCGGAATCCGAGTGACACAATCACCTCACTGACAACTATTCTCAGAAAAAAAAAGACGCCGTCCAAGGACAGATGAGCGATAAATAACAAAGCATCAAAATGATGTAAAATTAACTTTACGTGTCGCGTTTGTCGCGTCGTAAAGTATTAAATGTTACGAGGTAATTACTGAAACTAGAGGTACTGGTTAGAATAAAATTATAAATAGTATTAGTTTGCTGGGTAGTGTGTTGTGATATTTCTTCTTCTCAGTTAGACCATTTAAGTAGCAGTAAGCGAAAGGTGGTGCTGTCTTTAACCTATGAGGACTGGACAATTTGAAGGGAGCCATTGCCTGGTGCCTAACTCATGCCGCTATAGACATTTAAAATTGCCTTCTATTTAGATTTCGTTCATAGTGCTCCAAGGCAAATTCTGTACATATTATATGTATGTGCACGGATTTTCAACATAATTTATGTGAAGCACATATGTGCATATCTAGGCTCTATAAGATATCTACGGTCAACTTGATGATTTATTCAGAACGCGTAATCTAGCAGTAGCTCACAAAAGGTTAAAATGTTGACTTCTAAAAGTGTTTTATTTGGCAGCAAATTATTAGTAAAGTAACATTGAACTTCAGTATAACAATATGGGTTAAATATATGCAAGAAAAATTTCAAATATATTAAGGATCTCACAATGATCTTTAGTACTAAATGAGAATGATAAATGTGATTTCAAATGTTTTTTTATTATTTTAAAATCAATTATATATTCATAATTTTGCACTGCTTATAGAAAATTATCCTCATATTATCAATCATAACAATAGTTGTGGAGTTATATTAATGGAATGGGTAATATTGTAAGACAAAAACTTAGTGCATTGATATTAATTACTTTATTGTTACACTGCAACATAATACATTTTATTTAAAATTCTAGAAGACATCAATCTGCAAAGCCATTTACATGATAAAGAAATATAAAATGAGATGACTATTAAAAATGTTACTGTAAATGAATGTACATTAATGTCACAGTTATGTTAACAATAAAAACCCTAAACCAAAAATTTTATGTGTGCAATTATTAAAAAACAACCTTATTATATTTTCAATATTCATAATTAATTTTCTTCATGCAAAAATGATGTTAAAACATTTTTTCTAATACAATAATAATTTATATTAATACATTTATAATCACAAAATTCAACAGGATTTAAAAATTTAAATTTTATAGATTTTACATGATCTAATTTTGATCAATATTCTCATGAATGTATATTATACTTAAAATACTAATATAATTTTACTTCCTTTGAATTTTCAAATCCTGGATACATTTTATACAACAACATGTTTCCAACTAACCTCACAAAACAGGCTGTTAGGGAGCACTCGACGCGTGTTAAATCAGGCAGGCATCAACTGTCCTGTGGAAGACCACCGAATCAGACCACATGGCGATACCATTAAAATTCCCAGATTAGTATAAAATAATTAATCGCCCCGGGTTAACACAGTCAAGGATACTACATTTGGAAATGGGCCAAAAATGTACTGCAACTAAAGCATGCTATATTGAAAATAATTTATGCAGAATCACATTAGTGAAACATGCAAAAAAGCGTAGACAATAAACATATAAACTTTTCACCAACCGATCTCCGAAATGAAGTTACAGTTGAATTAGTACTTAAAAAAACTTACGGATTTAAAAATTCAAACAGCAAAAATCTTAACTGCTGTACAATAATATTCATTAAATACTTACAAAACTTTTTCCTCTAAAGGGCATTTCACACACGCGCACTGAATTTAAACCGTTCATACAATATTTATTATATAAATAGAAAAAAAAAATCACTTGTCACTACACTGCACAATTTGCAAACAATTTCTTTCGTACTACACTCAGCAGATTAGAACATTGACAGAAAAGACCACTATTCTAGAACAATCATACAGTAACTTCGTTTCACGCAATAGTTACAACATTCTTATTGTAAAAATATTTATTAGTAAAAAATTAGTATTTTAAAATAATAAAATTTAGAAAAAAAAAATGTTATTTTACATCAAAATTTAGTAACTACTTTTGTATTATCTTTTAAAACTACATTAATTATAGGATTATTTTCATACTGTCTCACAAAATAATATTAAGATGACCCGCATTATACAATTGATTTTTCAATAATTTATCACAATGTTTTGCCCTTTTCTTAAAGAATGTAAACTTATTTGATTATAGCAAATAATAAATAACAATAACTTCACAATATCACGCACATTTTAAATGAAACGCCGTCGTAAAGTTTCATTGCAACACTATCAAATTCGCTAACTGACTGTGATAGTTTAGTAATTGATTTTAACTGTTTGTTTTAGTTTAATATAGGTTCAATCATGCTAAGACGATAATGAAAAATTATAATTAATTTACTGAAATTGTAAACCGCGTATTGTTTATACAACTACTACCAATACTCGATGTACGATAATTGTATCAAAATATTTTTAAACCTAAGTTAGACCGTATGACAAGGTGTATTTAAAGTGTCTTGTCACTTTAAATGAACTTTAATACAGTTATAGTTTATCATCTATAGATAAACCACTATCGATTTTGTCTTTACAGATTTTTTAATCGATCTTTCAGATTAAAAAGTCGATTTTGCGGCACTAAAGTGCAACAATATTACAACATAAAACTTTAATGTACATTAACAGTAGATACTAGAAAATATGATCTATATTTATTGACTGCGACAGTTTAAAATCAGTTTTGATCAATTTATCACCAAATAGCAGACATGCGTTTGTGGCATGTGACTTATAAAAGTTCATATTTGTTAGCATTGAAGATTTTTACTATACCTGATAATTGTTAGTTAAAAATATATTAAAAATGGAAAATGCACTTATACAAAATAAAGTCAGATTATTATTCGAAAAGATACTTAAACCCGACTATGTTATGGATAATTATTATGCTGATAATTTGTTTATCAAAATAAACGGCACTGATACAGGTAAGTGCTTTAATAATAATCAATCTTAAATAGTATAAATGTTTAATAATAATCTAATATTTTGTTTTTTTTTTTTTTGCATTGATGAAATTAAGTTTCATGTTTTCTGTTTTTTACTTATTTTGATAATAATTTTATTTAAATATGGATTTGTTTTAATGCATAATGTTTGGCCCTGTAACATTTAAAATAATGATTTGTTTAATTGGTGTTATAACTGAAGATGGTTGTGTACCATGACATAATGATCATAGTAATACATATAGCCAATTAAGCGAATTAACAGTTTTGTATTTATTTTTAACCTAAATTTGGTACAAGGATTTAATCATCACTTCAGTATGTCTTGTTGCTTTTTTGTTGATATTATAATGATCACTTGGAACATAATGTAAGATTGTAAATTTTACAATTAACATGTTAATGTAAATAATAAAAAGAAACAAAGAATATAAATTCATAGCATATTGATATTAATATGAAATGTGAAATCACATATCACTGACATATATTTTTTTTTCATTTTATGTTCAGCATTTAAATATTATCCTATCTAGGTTCCTTATTACCTTAAATTTTCATATGATACAAAAAATGATAGCCATCATGATGTAGTTGCATTTTTTAAAACATTCCTTGTCATGTTGATTATATCTTAGCTCCATATAAATACATTATCATTGTGCAAAACCATGAGTATGAATCACACATATACTTGGGAAAAGTTTGTGAAATACGAAAAAAGTGCAATATTTAGGTAACTTGTAATATCTTCTTTCACAATTAATACTAGGATTTCTATGAAATTTTAATGATTACTATCACATAGTGTGTTAATATCAAAGATGCAGTGTTCCAATTAATAGGTATTAATATCAAATCCTCTATTGGAGGCCAGTGAAAAACCTAATAATACCCCTCCATGCTAATAGTGTGTTAATACTAATCTAAATGCTTTTAAAGTGTTACTAGTTAGTAGGGTTTGAAAAATTTTTTCTGGTTTGCCAACATACAGCCAATAACTCAGGTGTGTCTAATATCGACAGGCTTTGATGATTGTATCCACTATACTTTTATTAAAAAAAAAAATTTTTATTTATGACATGATATAAAGTGACAATGAAGCTTGTAATCAATTAATAGGCAGACGCTCAACATCAAAAGCGATTGTAAAGTATGTTTTAAATCTTAATGTAACCACAGCCACTATATCACTATTAGTATCCTCTTTTGGTTATGCTTTTCTATATCACAATGAAACTGCTGCTATAGTTTAGCATACCATGTTTTATTAACACTATATATTATGTGAACTTCAGATGACTATTAATGTTCATCTGATCCAGTTAATGGATCTGTAATACTGTTTGCCTGAATTACTCTTCATAACACTCACTAGTTTTAAGTTATACAATTATTTCTCTCGCTAATATCAAATTGATGTTTAAATTAAATAGTGCTCTTGAATTTAGAAAAAACACTCTTTACTATTTTTTCACCCTTTACATAACTTTATGGCACTAACTTCACTTTTTTGTTATTGGTTATGGGTTAACACTTGGCCTTTTTTTCACCTGATGTTAAGTAACAATGAGACCATAGATGGTGGGTGAATTGAGTTCGCCCAGAATACTTCTAGCTCTCTCATGTATGTCTGTCGAAACACAGAAATGCTGCTATGGCGGCAGATTGACTTGAGGGCGGTAGCTAGCCAGGCGGATTCCAAAAACCCTACCAGCATCCAGACTCCACTACTCCTGTGGACCGGGAATCGAACCTAGGACTTCCGTGTTAGTAGGCAAGCTGGTAAACCATCGCACCACGGAGGAGTTCAATCTTTCAGTCCTACAAAAAACGTAACTAAGGTTTAACATAAAATAACACAGTCGCAAAATCAATCTTTTCTATTTTTTCATCCTGTCCTTTGCTTATTTTGAATGCTCAGATTTATATCGATTTTATATAAATTTTTATAAAATAGAAACAAAAAAATATTCAATTTAGAACCTGCTCGTTGTACTCGATTAAAAATACGCAGATAGTGTAGTGTTATAATATTCACAGATAATTAAAGTACCATATGGCATATAAAAAATAAATAAACATATGTATATATATATATATGAGCTGTCTTTTAATGAAATATGCTCTAAATTTGTACTTGTTAATGTCCTAAGATTACCTAGTAACATGTCGTGTTTTAAAAAATTTTAGATTCAACGCGGAATCATAAGTAATATAAATTCGATTTGTCTCTCAAAATGGGCAATAGATCTCGAATATTCTCAAACTGCTCGGTCATCCTCATTTGTTTATAAATGACGTAGGACACGGTCATTGCCAAAGTACTTATTGGATAAATACTCATACACGCACACATCAAGGTGTCTCCTATAGTAACTATTTAAAAAAATTATATTAAGTTACCAGCACAAACATGTTGCGCTTAGCATTACTGAATTACGTAGTTAAATTACGATTAACAAGTTTTTGTTGACATCATGAGTTCATCTTATGACCGCTAATGCCTTCTATACAATACAGATTAAAAAGCGTAAACGATAGATACATAAATTACGAGATAAAAGTAACTTAAAACGAGTGTTTACCTTTATAAATGAAATTAGAAAAAAATATCCTCTGGTTGGCGTAAATGTAAAGCAATATTAATTTGTTTTAGAGTCCAGCTACTTCAAGACACTGCCGTTTCTCCCTGAACTGATAGTAAATGCATTAAACCGTTTTGATGTTTACGACAATACGGTTAAAGTCTTTCTCATACGACTGCTGGCGGTCGTATGCGACAGAGAGGTTAACTTCGCGAAAATATTCACAAGAAAAGGAGATGTGATTGCACAAGCATTTAATCAAATAAACTGTCCCACTATAAACTCCAGTTTGAGAGTAGCCTATATGGATGTGGCCTTATCCCTTGTCAATCATGATTCCGGCGTTAGTTGGCTATATGACAGTGACGTTTGGAAGCAGATATTGTTGCTATGTAACGAGAAGAGAACGGTGTTTGTTGTTCGGAAAACTTACAAGTTTGCGTCGACATTCGTCTGGGAGTTGAACAAATTTGGAGACGAAAACAAAATAAGAGCCGTCGTCGAGTACATTATGAAACCGGTACTTGAAACCGATTACATATCTATCGACTCGATGACGAGCGAGAACGAGGACGAAATCAGCAAGACGCTCGAGCCTATGCTGCAAATGGTGTTGTCAATAGTCAGCAACATGGAAGAAGTAAGGAAAGAGAACAGTTTGTTGACGGAGTTTCTGATAAAAGAATCGAATATCGTACACCACTGTTACGTTCTATTAGACAAACTGCGCAGAGAAGACTTGACGTTGCTAATAACTAAACTACTCTTTTCAGCTTCTGTTGCGAAGCTCGTAAGCTCACACCCTGTGCCAGTCGTAAACGAAGCAAACGACACCTTCATAGAGCTGGGCGTCACATACCTAAACATTATTCAGTTGCTTATTCATAGACGATGTCCAACGTTAGTGTTTGACTTTTGCAACGCTTGCAGCGCCATTTGGTCGTCGGCGTGGCAAGGTAAGGCACCGGCGATATGGGTTGCCGAGGGCAAGAACGTGGTGTTAGATAACCAGATAATTGTCATCACCTTAATACCGTCATTAGTGTACGCAACTCTGGGCAAGCCCATGTCGATGCTATCCAACGAAAGCGTCGACGAGTACGTGATGAAACTTATGGATTACATGTGCCAACACACCGCCAGGGCGGCGTACGCTTTGAGGGATCTCACTTTACAACTGGACACGCTGTCTATAACGTTACAGAGCATAAAAAGGTTGAGTTGTTGGAAGAAACGATTCAGCAATGAGCAAGCTAATTTAGTCTTTCAAGCGCTTTTCTTCGTGCTGAAGCAGTACGATCCGATAAATGAAGACGGCGAAATGTGCAGCGAGACAAACTATGAGGACAGTCAAGATAAAATTCTGGTGATGACGTACGTTCTGGACACCTTATTGAATTTGATTAAGATGTATAACATAACCTGGCAGGAGAGCTTCGAAGTGCTATGCCTTTACAACCTAGTGTACCACATTCTAAAAAGACGGAATTTGACATATAAGGTAAGTGAGACAATTTACATTTTGTAACTTCAAACACTTCTGGTCTACTGCCCTAAGAAACAATATTTTTTGTTTTTTTTTTCAACACATCTCATGTCAGTTGTAAAAATTCAATCAAAAATTAATTAATTCTCACAGAATCTGAACTGATATAAAGTTGCCTTTGCGTCCACGCTAAGCGGTTAAACAGTCGTTTAATATCATGTCGTTAAATTTTAGCAGTGAATAAGTTAAATGTATCGTAAATGTTTAGAGAACTTCTTAACAACTCAACAATTGTAATGACTGAATATTTATCAATGTCCTATTTCATACCTTTTCACTCGCTTCTAAACATAAGCAATCGTGAATAGATTTAACATTGAAAATAATCACTACATTTAATTTTTACTTAAACGCGTTTCGTTTGTGCCGTTTTAAAAATGTAGTTCGTGGTGACCGCCTTGAATGTTATCGCGATGACGGTGAAGAAGTTCCTGCCGCCCAACTTGTCGCTGCTGCTGGAGTCGAAGCCGGGCTCCGCGATGCACGGCCTGGGCAACCTGATATACATGAAGCTCCACGACTTGCATTGGGAGGTCAGGGACTCCGCACTCGAACTACTACTGGTGTGCACCGAGATATCATTTATAAGTGAGCACTTTCACTAGTGGACTATAATGTTAAGTGCCAGTGGGTAGGGCACATTGGTCAAAAGATGGAAGGTCGTTACTCTTGTAAGGTCTTTAAGTTGCGATCGTGGTATACTAATCTTTTTTATCGGTTATGAGCTAACACTAAGCCTCAATTGATGTTGATCTGATGTTAAGTGACAATAAGGCCTTAGATGTCGGAGCGCGTACTACATGAATTTATCTGGCTCTCACATGTATTACTGCCGGAACACAGCAATGCTGTTGTGGCGGCAGATTGACTTTGAGGGTGGCAGCTAGCAAGGCAAGTTCGAAAAACCCTACCACCGTCCCGACTCTATAACTCATGTAGGAGGGGAACGAATCCCGGTACCTCTGCGTTACAAGGCAATCGGGGTATACCACTGCGCCAAGGAGGCATTAAAATTTTGAACATTCTGGTAAAGGTGTCAATGCGGTAGTGAATGGGAAGCTACTGACCGCGGAACGCCAATCGGTGGGAAGACCCTACACCCAGCTGTGAGTGTTTGTTTACTGGTTAATTATAACTTAAGAAACAAGGCTCTTGCGTTTAATTACGTACCACCAAAGCGTCTATTACTACTGCTTACTTTACTGTGGTCCAGTTGTAATAGCTCTGTTCAATTTGTTAAAGTTAAATAAACAAAAACGCCGAAAGCGGCATGCACAATATACGCATAAAAATTATTTATTTAAGCAAAACACATAAAATTGATTTATCTCGATGTTAGACTAGTAGGACTTCAGAATAACGATGCGGGCTGATTTCCAGAGTTCCCGCCGTTCCAAAATCAAATTATTTCGAACAATCTGATCACGGTCGCGGCGACGATCGCCCAGAACGACCACGAGTTCTACGTGCGCGCCTCCGCGCTCAAGTGCCTCGGCGCGGCCACCAAAGTCACCAATATATGGGAGCAGCTGAAGACGGAATGCCCTGACATACAGGTGATTCAGACGCGCCGGAATCACGGTTAACGCGAAGCCGGGGGATCTCAACGAAAGTATAATTTGAAACATCGAACGGCTTCAAATCACAAAACATACTAAATACAAACGTAAAGTGGCGCACGGATTACGCAATGTGGTTGCAAACCGTACTAATGAGACTCCCGCCTTTAAAGTGTCAATATCGAAGCTTGTTAGTTATCATTGCTACGGAAAAAAATCTCAATCGATTTTGAGGTAATTTTTTGTTAGGTATGTGATTCGATTGGACGAAATTTCGGTTTTAGCATTTAAGTCTTCAGCATTTTGAAGCTTTTGTAAAATCATGTTTTGAGAAAAAAAAAATTGTGTCTGTATTTTTTACGATTTTAATTTCATACTTAAAATAAATTATTGAATATCTTAGTGTCTAAATGGAAGTTGTTTTTTTTTCTAGAAAGTGATCCTGTCGATAATGATCCACAATCCTGAGGGAATCGTAAGGAAGGAAGCGTGCAATGTACTAAACGAAATTTATCAAAACGTTAAAATAACGACAGAGTTCAAACAAGTGTTGCACGACTGCATGGTGTCCACGGCACTGAACGACTTCCACTGGGAGGTGCAGCTCAGCTCGCTCAGGTTTTGGAAGATAGTCATACAGCAGCTGTTGAACGCGCGGGGCATGTTGGACGGCACATTCCCACCGGTCACGTTCTCCAAGGAGACGCGGAAGATCGTCACTTTGAACGAAACCGAAATACAGAAGAGACTGCAGAAGACATTGGAGGAGCTCGCGTCTATCGGTTGCCTCACCGTCCTAGTCAAGCTGCTGCAGGACGATTCCGAAGTAGACATCATGGAATCGGCTCTCACCATATCGATGGACCTATACGATATATTGCGCCGATACAAAGTACCCGACATGCTGAAACCGAGCGAGGGCGACACGACTGGCGCGGGTGAACTAGATCGTAGGATCAAACTAAGAGATTACAGTAACAACGAGAATATAACGGAAGTGGAACCGGACGCCGCCAGAGTGGATAATGTGATAGAGGGTATACTCAATGTGGACGACATGAACCTCCTGGCAATCATGTACGAGAGACAAATGAAGTTGCAGAACGAGAACACTCACGCGGAAGACAGTGGTAAAGAGAGACCGAAATTGCTCAAGTTTGCTTCTCCGTACCTCTTCGTCAACGTACTCAAGAGTAAAGATTTCAAATCGGTAATCGAACAGAAGAAAAATTGGAGAGAGGGCATCAAGAGTCTGTCGTCTCTCTTGGACGATGTGCTAGGGATTTATGAAATCAATGAAGAAATAAATTCATTGGACTGTTATTAAGATTGTAAGAGATTTTTATATAACGCTGTGGAATCGTTATTGTTTTAATAACGTTAATTAGTTTAATGACAATAAAAAATATTATTTTATTTTTTTAAAACATGATTTTTCACCTTTAGTATTATTTTGGACCTGTATGAATATAATTTCATATATTTCAGGTTTAGGTAATGTAAGAGCTTTCGTTCAGAATAGTCTTAATTACAACTACTTTCGAATGGGTTTAGCTTTTATAAACAAATTTATAATGAGAAATATCACCACTTAGGACATTTCTTCCATCAAACAGATACTGGTAGCAATTGAGGTCGAAATGAAAAACTTAATAAAATAAATAATACTAAATTTACGGACAATATCTCTATGGTTTTCTTTCGAAGTCTGTAGTTATTTGTTGCATTGTTGTATTCTTAACAGTCTTGCAAAAAAATGTATAAAGCAGTGTTGCCAGTAGTAATAAAAATTCCAATTTTGAAGTGTAGATATTTAATTTATATCTAAAATACACGGTTCTAACATGTCTTAAATCGCCGTAAAAAAAAAAAGAACTACCTTGTGATATTTCGTGTATGCCATATCCCTTTCTATGCAAATGATGTTTGAATTACAGATTATTGAAAAGATAAATTCGTGAAATTTAAAATATTCCATGTGTTACAGACAAAAAATTTCAGTCATAAATGGTACACGTAGTAATTGTTGTTTTAATACATACAAATCTCACAACGGCTGATTATGGATGGGGACAGCTCACG